>SNQJ01S0085626.1:69668-115487 GCA_010110895.2 Picea sitchensis | reverse complement strand
AATTAAAGTTTTGAAAATCATTGTTATTTTTGTGCCCTAAAACACAAAGAGGAGTTCAACGAGGAACCTACCACTGCCTCATGTCTGTGCAATTTCCAAAACTATAATAACTCTCAATGATGGAATGGGCAGGTGATCGGCTGGCGTGAAATATTGACTTGTATTTAATGCTTCCAGCCTATCTAGGGCGTCCGAGGAGGCATTGACACATTGGTTTTCTCCCTACATGTTCATGTTCCGATGTAAGTAGCCTATACATCTCTATGATTTAAACGATTATTTCTCCTAGGAAATGCATTTAGTTAAATTAGGGTATCGTTGCAAAATGTAAAATGTATTACATGTTTCTCCCTCTAATCTACTTTCTTTGTAATTAGAATGATAATAATAATTATGTTCAGAAAAGTAACAAAATTTAAATATATTTTGGATAATTGTTTCAAATATAAGTCTAATGAAAATAGCCACAGTCTTTATTGGATAATGTTAGATTAATTGAAAATGGCTTAAAGATATATCCATAAGGTCGCTCAAGATAATCCAAAGAGAGTGCAGGTTAGTCATGAAGAGATTCATTTGTAAGTGGCGAGCGTATGCCATATATCACTTATCATCTAAAATAATTAGAGTTGGTATGGTGACCAGCAGAGCCTTATTATTGTGACATTTCTATGATGCAGAGAAAATCTAAGGCACTTCATCTAATTAATTCCTTGAAGTACCTATTCAAACATTGGGCAAAAGATTTAATAGGGTTTAGTGCTTAATAAGTTTTCTATGGACACAATTAAATATGGATGGAATATTCCTCTTCGTCACAACAAATTAAGGGTTATAATTTCAACTATTAATCTCCTCGCTTTTATAAAAGCATAAGTTTTTGTGTTTACTTTTTTACATTTACCTAATCAAAGTTTTCTATGGACATGATTAAATATGGCTGGAATATTCTTAGTAGTCACACAAAATAAATGGCTGTGATTTCAATCATTAACTTCCTAGCTATTATAAAGACATCAGTTTATGTGTTTACTTTTTTACATTTACCTAATCACATTTAAAAATTACTTTGATAGCTAACTGATTGCCACGTAAGTGATTAACAGAAATTAAAATATTAACACCAGATAAATGAAGCCCAACAGTTTATTTGTTAATAGATAATAAAAATTAATATATTCTTTTAAAGATTCATTTCATCTTCTCAGCCTTTCAGCGTTCACCATCAACTATTTTGCTGCTGTGCTAGTTATTAATACTGTCGATGATGGCATGGGTAGGTGAAAGGATCACTTGAAAACAGTGAATCGTTCGCACTAAAGTGAGTGCTTCCAACTTATCTGGGGCCTGCGAGAAGGCAGTGGCGCATGGGTTGTCTCCTTGAAGAAGGCAGTGGCGCGTGCATGGGTTGTCTCCAGCAATGTGGCAATTCTTCTCACCATTATTTCTCTAATAAATCAAACTTTTAATAAACGCAGGTGGGAAATTGAAACACGGAGGGAATCCACGCGACCATAAGCGTCAACGGAGGTGGGAAGTTGAAACACTGAGGGGAGGTTTAATCCACGCGGCCATAAGCATCCGCCCTGGTAAAAAAATGACGGTGCTCATCCAATTTCACTGTTAATTGAAATGCCCACGTGACATATCCATCCGTCCAGTAATAATAATTTCTGTTGTTATTTCTTAATCACTAAACGTGGCAATCTGGTGGTGAGGAAGTAAATTTTTAATCTTATTTAGTAAATGTGAAAAAGTAATCACATAAACGTACCTCTTTATAAATGAGTGGAAGTTAATTTATCAAAATCTCATCCATTGATTAGAGAGGACGACGAAGAATATGCCAGCATCTTCAATTCCCAACCCTAAGATTGAAATTTATGATTAAAAGGTTGATTAATCCACCGATTCCAATAGGAGGGACGCCTATCAGCATAATTATATTTTAAAATTTAAATCTTTAGTAAATTAAGAAAATTGTTTTAATAGAAAGTCACATTTTTAAGTTTTATATATTGTAGTATCATCGACACAATTATCTTTATCATTGTCCTCTTTCTCTTTATTGGTTTAGATATTTAAAAAATTTAGTGAATCACAAAGTGTTTTAACTATAAAATTTATAGTTTAATATATCATTTTACCCTGTTTTGCCCTTCACGACGGTACGAGTGTCCACCCTATATCAAACCTTAGATATAAGTATAAATGAAAAGAGATCCATGTGAACTCTGAATTTATTAAACACCAAGTGAGATCATAATAAATAAATTGAGATGAAAATCTATCAACATTTAAAATATCTGAAATAATCTATAATAATGTGAATGTGTGGATTTAAAATATCTGAAATAATTTATAATAATGTGCATGTGTGTATATAATAATGTGCATGTGTAGAGAGATCATTCTTTTTCTAAATTCTCTTTTTACATTATCAATTATTTTAGTAATTTGATTTACAAACAATAATGTTACACTTCTTAATCCTATTATTAAGATTTTTTATTTTATTTATTAAATACTATAGTAGACAAATTTGTATCATATGTCACATCAACTTTAACACAAACATTACTTATATTCTTCATAACAAATTATATAAGGCACCAATGTAATAAGTAATACTTCCATAAACAAAATATGCATTATTTTTATGAATAAATAAAACCTCCATTAAAACAAGAAATAGATATGAGAATCATATAGATGAGCTATTCAAATGAGAGGTTTCACAACAAATGACCCATAAAAACATGCCAAATATTAAAAGGATACACGATTTAGATTCAACGTAACTTCATTTTGTAGGTTTCCCTTTCTAATTTTTTAATCTAGCTCAGCTAGAGTTTTCATCTTTTATATTTGAATCCAACTTTTCTTAGCCAATCCCTTTCTAATTTTTTAATTAAAAATGCATGTAATCTAGCTCAGCTAGAGTTTTCATCTTTTATATTTGAATCCAACTTTTCTTAGCCAATTTGGAAGAAACCTTTTTTTCTAAATGACTAGGATATTTGACAACCTCAATTTCGTTATGCCATCTTGCTTGTGTAAAGAAAGTACATCCCTTTACTTCATTGAATTGTTTAATTTCTTTTCCATTTAATCTCTTTTAATTTCTTCTCATTTAAACTTGTAGAGAAAATCTCACATAGATTTACAAGGTAAGCAATAAGATCTCTCTAGAACCTGTCTATTGATCCTAGATATAATGAAGGCCAAATTTTTATGGTTTTTTTTTAGATCTAAGTAAACTTTTTCCTTTTTACTTAAGAAAGATGTTTAACATACTTTGGATTGGTAGTTGTCCTTGTGTTTCCTGGTTGTGGCAGCTCCTGAACTCCATCTCCATCTTCTGTAATCTGCTCCTTGCACATAAAGATCCAAGCAACCACCTATCCACTATCCTTATAATGTTAGGAGAAACAAGCTTACTAGATCTACCTTGATCTATTATTCATAAGATCATATCCAAACCATTTATGAATAAAACACAAACAATATGGAGGAAAACCGATGATCTATTCATTAATCATGAATAAATTACATCAAAGCTTCATACCTTGGATGTTGATGCAATTCCCATTTGGCTCCTTGCTTCTTGTCAACTTCTTGATCAGGTTAGGCAAATTGATTTATGGTTGTTGTGAATAGGAAAATCCCCTCTGCAATTGGATTGCATAACTCTGGAAATGATTCTTCCCCCTCTTTCTCAAGACTTTCCTTTCTTATATAGATCCTTGGAAGAGGCTTGAGAGAGCTTCTAGATCTTCTAGAACCTAGTAGAAACTCGAATGATGTGAGTTCCTATGCTCATGCCATGAAGATACAACTCACCCATCACTTATCTCTTTGAAACTCATCATATCTATAAGGTTACACAGATCGACGTTTGTTGCACTACAGATTACATTTGATGATCATCATGTCTTGTCTCCTATGAGTCCTGCGATGACCCTCAAAAGGGTCCTAAATCTCAAGCAATAAATGTGCTTTGGATTTTTTCTTCTGTCGGATTCCCTTCTATCTAGTGGGGTGGAAATTAAGGCTATAACATAAACCTCCTTTAATTTATTCTCCATTTAAACCTCCCTATGCGGCTTGCTAGGTGAAGGAGATGAGTGCATGGAGGGTGTCTATTTTATTGTGTCAATGGATAGATTAAAATCATCTCCATTTCCATAGAGGGTAGGACTTGGATCCCTTGCAATGTAGATTTTAACCTTGTACAATTAATTACTGCAAATAGACTCTTAATAAAAATAGAAAAATTACAATGGAACACACACACTATGTAGAGATTTTACCCTGGAAACCCAAACTAGGAAAACCAACAACCTATTTAGAGTTGCACCTCTAATATTATTATTCATCATCCTCTCCATTGCTTACAATACAACATATATAGGATCCTGCAACATCCAAAACCCCTAAATCCATTGACCTAGATTAGTCAACAAGCTCAATTCCTTAACTAGAATTAGAAAATCATCAACAAAAACCACGTATTGAAAAACTCCTAAAAATGGATGCAAAATACCACCAAATTTTTTTTGGGCTCCTGGCCCCTTGCAACCCCTTAGACAGGGGGGATCCACCCCCAGATGACCCCTCATATAGGGCGCACTATGTCCCCTCTGCACCCCCCCTGCAAAGAGGAGTGAGGGCACTATGAACCCCTCGCGTGCCTACCGTAGCATAGTGCATGGGATTGATAATGCAAAGAATATAACACATACCCAACATGCAACAACAACTGGATTTGAATTGTTTCAATCGTTAGTCAAATAATAGTTAGTCGTAAAATCATTCCACCATATATGTTGTAGTTATGTTGGTTAATCTTAACATGTATTGTAACTCATTATGGGACAACCCATTGGTTCCATTGAATTATATTCAAAGACCCAATTTAATTAACTTGTAACTACACTTTGTGTTAGTGACCCTTTAAAAAAAACAAACCCGAGGTCGAGATCCATATCAATGTGACCATAACACCTATTTATGTGAGATGTTTAACTTCATCTATACACATACAAGAGATAAATTCATTTCATCATTAAAGTTTTATAATATTTCCATTTTAATAAAATTTCTATGAGTTTTATATTTTACTCATGAACATTCTTATGTCATGAACATTCTTATGTGCTAGATTTTTTTAGTTCTTATGTGTTATAGATTTTTTTAATGATAGTGAGATCATTATGTTATTCCTAAATATCATCAAAAGATTCAAAGTTATTATAAATATGTAATAATCCATTTACTCACTAAACTTTACCCTTACCAAGAGCATTATTTATTTCTTAAGGTTATTTTACGAAAGAGAAACACATACTCTTTGCTTTTGGGCCCGTTTGTGTGTAATTAATTTATTACTCAATTAATTAGTGATGTCCATAGGCGTATACTTATTCACAATGTATATAATTGATGATATTTTAATTTAAAAACCTAATTTGATGGCTAGCAATAAAAGATGCTAGTATATTCTTAGTCGTCGTCTCAAATCAATGAATAGGATTTCTTATTCATAACTTTCATGTATTTATGAATACTTATTGTCATGTTTACATGATTAAACCGGGAATTGATTGAAGTGTTGGAATGTGAACTGCCTCATTTCATGTTTGAAGTAAGGTTTTAAAACCGATACCTATCGACGTTCACCAACCAACTTTGTTGTTTTGCTAGTTATGTATTATATAAAAAATTGTGTGATGCATTATCTCGATGGATAATAGGCGTTATTTTCCAAAAATGCCACGAAGAAGAATAATTTATCCAAAATTCATTCCGAAAAAAGGGTTTCCCAATAGGATACCATTAATGTGTTAGTACCTTTTGAAGCGACTCAATTTATCAATACATAGAAGCAAGTCATTGGATGATGACAATTGTTCTGGGACCTTTAAGTGTTTTTATTGCAATTCTCTAATACTAAGCGAATTTTTTTCCTTGATATTTATCAAAGTCAATAGTATATTATTTTTTAATTTCAAAAGGTTAATTATAATATTTAATAGGTTAATGATAATATTTAATAGAAAGTTACTTCTTTACAAAAATATAACACCCAACTTCATACTTCTTTATATAATTTTATATAAAAATATTTCATTAAAATATTTCATTACAAGAAAACAATATGTAACTTCATGATGAGATCAAATCATTTTAAAACTATGTTATCAAATATGTAACTTCATAATCAGGTCAGAACATTTTAAAACTCTATTATCCAACTTTGTGACGACGTTGTTGTACTTCACAATGATAATATCCAACTCATTGGTGTTTACTAGCACTTGAAGCTTTATTTTTTATTTTATCAACAATCTGCTAAATCCAACTCATTGGTATGTATTAGTATTTGAAGCTTGATTATGATCCCGTATATCGATAATTGGTTAAGAAGGACAAGTCATGTCAATCATAAGCAAGTTAACCTTGTATAAGAAGTAAGTGAATTAAGAGGTATCAATATGAACTAATGGATTACTTTTCTAATTTACATTATTGTTTTGAAAGAATTTGTTTTTATTTTGAAAGAATAACCTTGTATAAGAAGTGAATTAAGAGGTATCAATATGAACTAATGGATTACTTTTTTAATTTACATTATTATTTTGAAAGAATTTGTAGTG
The DNA here is from genome assembly GCA_010110895.2 of Picea sitchensis. NCBI lineage: Eukaryota > Viridiplantae > Streptophyta > Pinopsida > Pinales > Pinaceae > Picea > Picea sitchensis. Next base: position 108,828 of record SNQJ01S0085626.1, on the reverse strand, counting down.
TTAAAGATTATATACTTCCTATATTTAATAAGATGGAAGAAATTTTGGATGTTATAACTTGTTAAAAAATTATGAATCAATTTGGGAGTGAGAAAAATCATTTGAATATTTGGACTATGATATCTATTGTTTCTCACAAAGACTTATTACTTCTTTTAATTCATCTCCTCCTACATAAGTGGCTACAATTTAGATTTTTTTTTTTTAGCATTAATGACTTTGAGATAAGGGAAATGGAATTAATTTTCATTTTTCAAGAAATATCAATATATATCACATAAGCTTCCTTCCCTTTATTTTGATGCATTTTCTCACAAATTAACAAATATCACATAAGCTTCCTTCCCTTTACTTTGATGCATTTTCTCACAAATTAACAATTATGCATGAGCCATTTTATCTTGACTTTGAGCACCATACTAGAGGCACTAGTTCCAAATTATTTGTGAAATGGATGGTTATACAAGTGGTGGACTTCATAATCATGGAAAATGTATTTACAATTTCATTCAACATAAGATGAACGCAGTGACACTAATGATTTGAATTGGATCTATATCTAGATCTATAACTACAAGAAAACTGTCCTCAAATGCATAAAAAATTTACTAATTGTAACACATACCAATCTGATGTTCAGTTCATCATTCTGAATTAACTCATTCCAACCATTACGAATTTTTTTTGCATACTCCTGTATATCTTCTATAGACATGTCATTTATCTCCTCATCTGTTTTGTAAACAAAATTGGTTCGAGAAATAGCTTCATCTCTCTAACGATTAAAACCAAAATCAACACCATAAAAAAATGATCTTAAAATTTCTCTGATTGCAGTCCTAGCCTCTTTGCCAACATCTGATGTAGCTCGTATCTCTGAATGTGAGGAAAATTCCTGTGTTGGACGAGATAACAAAAGTTGTGGAGGCCTCTGCAATGCTATATTTTGATATGCCCATTTTTTATCATATGTTCGTCCTTTACTAGCCCCATAATAACTGGACAGTAGGATGGTATAATCAGGGTGCATGCCCATGAAAAAATATGCATAAAAGAGTCTAGCAAAGTAATGTGAAACCTCATCATTCCACAACAACTTCCCATATGTTGCCAAAAATCTATTATAAATATGTCCTACTATAATGGGGTGCTTAAAATATTGCACCTTCAACATCTTTCACTTTGGCCCCTCTTTGAAATTGAACATAGAAATTTCGTCTTCTTTTGAAACCTTACATTTTACTACTTCTCATTTATCGGGGCCCATCACCTCCAACCTCATCAAATCGATAAAACTATCAGTGGTTGACCCCATATTTTGATATGCATCCATAAAGTTCTGCAATGAATGCAAAACAATATCCAAAATTTGCTTACTCTCTCGAGGGAGATCCCAACACCTCAAATCATTTTGCAGTCTTTTTTTAACACTTGATCATCGTTCGAGGATCATTTATTCAATATACCCTTCCCAAGGAATCTCATTGCCAACATTTGAGGGATAGGTGGACGTAGGCGTGTATTCTTTTGTTTCTTGATAACACCCCCTAAATGCACCTTCACCCTCTTCACCAACATTGGAATATTCATGATAACCACTCTCTATTTCATTATCTTCTCTCGCATTAAATCCATCCTCTACACATACACATTTGAAACTAATTACAACATTTAACAGAATAAAAAAACATAAAAAAATTAAACACACACACACACACACACACATATATAAATACACAAAAATACAAAAAATAAAATAAAATACCAAACATGTTTTCTTGTTTTGATGTATTCCCTACATTCTTCGATGTTGGAGTATTAATGTGCAACCTATCTAAGAAAGTTGCATCTATAGCACTATTTTGAGCACATTGTCTCGATGATCTATTCACATATTCATTTGATGATCTCCTCATCTGACTAGATTGCCTTTGGTCGCTAGTTGTGCCTTCCAAGCTTCCCTGCCTTGATGAGATATGGGTCTCTGACGTCCTCAGTGTCTCATTCAAAGAAGGGGTTCATCTTCCTCCTTCATTGGATATCCTAGAGCGTTTGCGAGGGATTTTTGGAGACTCAATAGATATCCTTTGAAAATCCATGAATGTGAAAGTTCATAAGTTATAGAAACATAAAATGGAAATATAATTTATAAAACAACTTGAAGACATTTAAGCATTTACAACAACTTCAAAGCATCAGAGACATATATTGAAAAAACTAACAACTATATTTGTGACTATGATGGTATATATAATGAACATGAAAATATTTAAATATAAAAAAATGTAACATGAAGAAGATAATCTATCTCTATGTGTAAATTGTAGAAGATAATTTATAAGATAATCTATGTGTAACATGTAGAAGGTAATTTTTTTTATAATGTTTATTAAAGAGTTATTTAAATTGTTTAATATTCCTACCAAAGTGAACTTGTTGTGGTATATATTGGATAAGGAGACTCATCCTTAGTGTACCAAAGCATGGGACAATGCTTTTGTCCCACTCTTAAGGAATAATCAGTAAAATATAATATGAGACTAGGGATGGAGGGAAATAATTAGTAAGAACTAATATGTTTTGTACTTGTTATCCCTCACCTAGGGCACAATTTTTTCCACCATCATGAAACTCCTAAACATGTGGTTCTAAGCCAAGGTTCTAAACCTTGATGGTGATGCAATATGAAGGATGCAATATGAAGGAAATATAATTTAACTAATACCTTATAGAATATTAAGATATAGGATATATGAACTTGCAAATTACTAAAAGAACTTTAATAAATGCATCTAATAAAATTGAAACGAGGAAAAATAACATAAAATTTATTTTCGAGGGAGAGCCTCAGGAAGGGTTGATCAACCCTACTTCAAGCAACACAGGTAAGGGTTGTTCAAGCCATGGAAGTGTCAATTCAAAATATGATCTAAATATTAGATCTAAATACATATATTATTTATTATGATCTAAATATTAGATCTGCTAGTGGAGAATTCAAAATATCTTACTTACTTTTGTTGTTTTCATAAGAGTTATGGTGTTGCATGCATGAATCCTTATTTCATCAAGATATTTTGAATTCATATACCTTTAACAATACAACCAATCAAAGTAGGGTTTTTCTACACATCCTTGTGATAAAACCCACCAACAATACCCATCTGAATCATAGTATATTTTCCCAATTCAAAAGAAGGTTTGGTGAAAGGGAGGTGACATGCGCCATTGTTAGTTTTCTCTACCAAGTATGTATAACCATTAGGATATTGGTTAATTTTTCATTTTACTCCACTAATTGAAGTTTTTTTCTTGGTTTGTTACTTCCCAACAATTCATGACAAGAAAATGACCTATAGTTTCACTTGTAATTCCTCTCCTAAAAAAACTAATTTCAGGCTACCTTTTTACCTAGGTTCAATGGGAACACACCCTATTTCCAATTCCACTATTGGTCTACGGTTTGTTTCTTAATCCATGGCCTCCATCATGATTATTTGATGTGTACATGTTTTTTCAATTATGTACTTTCACCCATTGCCTCATGTGGAATTGGCTTCTTCTTGACCAGCATGGGCATGACTTTACATGCTTATTCTCCTACCTGGAACAAATTAAACATGTTCAAATATCCCTCCATATTGGGTAATTCAATTGATTTTAAATCATCATGGCTAGGGTTAACCCTTAGCCTTCTTATAGGTCTAGTGAGGATGAGGCTCTACACAATTTGGCTTGGATTTGCATGATCTTGTCTCTCAACTTGACGATCTTTTATGAGTTTTGGGTATTTATCTTGATGGAATGAACATTTTTATTCCCACATGAATCATATCTATGTTTTCAAGACTAAACACTATAACTAAATATTTTTTGAAGGAACTATTGAATTCATACTTGTATTCAAATTCTTTTGATGTTGATTCTTATGAACTTATCAATTTTGGTTTGCTAGATTTGACTGATACATAGCATCTAATTATATATATATATATATATATATATATAAGGACACGAGCTATGATTATAGTATGTACCTTCTTCATGATTTCAAAGAATATGAATTGTTAACCAAATTCATTTATATTGTTTACAATATTAGGGTTTAAATGGAATTGGAAAAAGGATATATCTATCAAAAATCAAAATCAAGTTACTATCCAATGGATCTTTCGTTAATTATATACATGAATTTAGGGATATAAGGCAACTAATTTACATATTTACTTTTCAAATAAAGAGATATAAAGGGAAAATAAAAAATTGAGAAGTTTGAACAAAAAGTAAACAACTTACTCTTAAGAAATATAGCATTAAAAATACCCAAAAATTCCTTGCACGTTTTAAAAAAAAAGGATAAGATATAAAGATAATGAGAAAAATGGAGGTAAAACTTTGTATATGAAAAGTAAATGAGCATAATTTATAATTTGTGATAGTTTGAAGAAAAACATTTCTACTACTTCCTCTTTCATATCCATGTACATGGACAAACACAAATTCGAGCTTTTCCATGTACATGCCCAAATTCATGCCTTGGAATCCATTTTTAAAGAGATTTTGGAGTTTATTAGACAAAATAAGTGATTTAATTTTGTGTGCTCTATGAAAAGATAATGAGAGGGTTTATGTATTCAATGTGAGACCGTGGAAAAGCCAAAAGATGAAGGAAGAAGGGGGGTAACAGGAATCTTATTTAGGTGGCAATTTTTGAAAACTAAAAGTTAATGGAGGGATATAAAATCATAGCCCGCCTTTAGGAAAAGGGAATTAAGTAGAAATATTTCAGTTGTAGCTCACTTATTAAGTAGATATGAAACCAAAAAAAATATGGCACAACGGCTTCTTCTCACTAGAATTCTCTAGTTAAAGATTTCCTTGTGGTTGTGAAATGCCTCACTTAGAGAGTGGGTAATGGGGAGCGAGGGTAGGATCAAATCCTTGGATCAATTACACAATATGATCAGGTTTCATGTAGAAATTATTAAATCCCATCAAATAGGGGTATATCACTATGAACCATGTGGCAAATAATGTTTCAACTAGTGTATCGCAGCAAGGATGGAAAGATGCTAAATCAATGGGTAGTATCCAGGAACATGTCGTGGAATTATTATTTAAATTATTCAAAGAAGAGATACACAAGGCTCAAGTAATAGCCACGTTGGGGGGATTGCACAACAATATTGCTATTAAACATTGTTCTCTTTGGAGGTATATGGAGTGGAACTGACGGAAAACATTCTGCACACTTAAAGCTTCAAAAAAGACTAAAATCTCTCTATGGCTATATATAAAGAATATGGTTATGAACTAGGATGCACTATGGATAGAATAAAAGAAGAAGACGTAGATATCCAATGGGTTACCCTCTCTTTTATTTGGCCCTAAATATAACTCATTTTTACATAGATTCTTCAAGGAGAAATGGGACAAAGTGGATTGGACTCAAATTTCATTTTACACTACTTTGGTGTTCCATAAAGGGCCATAAAGTTATACAAAAATGGAATGAGTTTGAAGAAATTGCAGCATGGATTGAGATGGACATATGTTTAGGATTTACACAGACAAATATTTTGGGAATCTCTCTTACAATTGGAGTAAGGTGCATCTTGGATTTCCAGAGGATATCTAAGCAAGTTGCACGAGGACATGCAACATCCTCAGTGGGGGAGATGATGGGATCTCATTTTGTCCCTATTTTGACTGTCAATTGAATTCTTTTTACATAGTTAACCTTTCCTTTTTTACCAAATTTCCTCTCCTTCATCCAAATTCATATGATTCTTGCAATATATGAAACTCAAAAGAATCGCAGGTATTAAGGTTTTCTTTAATCTCTAGTTCATGTTATTCAAGGTTTAAATAATGTTAAAGTCATTTTAGAAAATGTTAATAACTATATGTTACAAGAAACCTGGGTTCCTGTAAATGATATCAATTTTGATAATAGCGCAAGGTGGAATTAGAATTGGCCACTTGGAGGAAACTCTACATGTCGTGAATATGCTTAGGTTCCTTCCTAATTTAAAACACACTTATCTAGGGCAATGGGAGAGACCAGTCAAATCTCGAATAAACTCAGGAGAACGCTAAGGGTTCCAATTCAGGAAAATCAGTTTTCAAATTAGCAGAACAAGTTTCAAGGGATGGTTTCATGCACAAGGTCTTATGAAATCATGGAGAGAGATTGTATGAGGAAGATGTGATCATGTAAATTGTATTCATGCTAGGAATAACACATAGATGTTGGGATATATTAGTTATAGGATCTAACTGTTAGAATATGATGGATGTGCTCATTTAACCATACAAAATATCACTATTGTCACCCAACCATAGGCCGAAGCCACCCCCGAGCACCTTAACTTTGACAGAGAATCATTCTGGAAGAAAACCCTAGGCTAGATAGCCAAACAAAGGGTGCGCACCTTTATACAAGGATAGCGCACCAAACAAGAGCTGATCAAATAGTCCAAACCATAACGAAGAGATATTCCAAGCCAAAACAAAATCTGGTAGCTGGAGCAGCTGCAACGAAAACTCTCCTCCAAACTTGCGCACAAACTGGCCAACTGCAGTGCGCACAAGTGCTACTTTTGCAGTTCTGAGAATGCTCGCCAGAATGAAGACTGGCCTCCTGTATTTATACTAAAACTGGCAAACTGCCTGGGCTGACTTCTCATTCTGGGTGCTTATTTACTTAGTATATATTATTTCCTTTAGCCGACTTCTTTTCTTGGATGCTAATAACCCAATACAAGTTATCCTCTTGAGTCGACTTGTCTTCTAGGGTTATTAGCCAACTAATTAGGGTTTCTTCTTTGATCTAGGTGGATATCATTGGCCACCCACCTTTTCCAACTAGCTCAAAACAATTTTCTGGCAATTTTGGTAATTTACTATTTTTAGCAGTTTTTCAGGTCCTGAACTTCCAGAGTCGTTTTGAGGCGCTAAACGATGTTTTTTGGGAAAACAAGGAGCAACATGGAACAAAGTTCGATGTTTCTCACACCAAAGTTGTATTCCTTGGATAGATCTTTCTAATGGTCTATCAATCGCCCCAAACGGAGATCGTATGCAAAAGTTACGCCCCTTGAAAGTTGATGTATCAACTACCCTCATTGGGGCCCGCAAACCTTTTGGATTTTCATCTTCCGTGGTTAGTGTTTTGGATTTTCCTTATGTTAAAGAGGCCCTTAGAGCATCATTGTAAAAAATCATCTTCTTGCGAATGCGAGTAGCTGTCACATCTCTTCTTAGAGATAAGATGGCACCATTCTAGCGAGTCTTTCACTTTGTACTTTTACAATCTCTATACATTTATTTCATTCATTGAAATTGTGTATTACTGTATATATGTGGCTCTTGTTCATTTCCTCTATATCTCTTTTATGTTGTTGTCTCTCTTGCAATATCTCTATTTATTTCCGTGTTATATCTCCACTCTCATTTCGTGTCGAAAATAATCTGGATCATTCTTGCTTCCCGGAATATTCTATTCTCATCGAGTTTACACATGGAGGTAAATAACTCCCGCAGCTACCATAATATCAACACTCCCTCCTAGCTAGGGAGGTATTGAAGGTAATGGTCTTGAGCACAAACATACCATTCACCCGGTAGCATCAAAAAAGTCGTATAGACTATCTCATGACTACATCATGAGCACCATCATCACTATCAGTGTCATCAGCTGCATCATCTCTCGAAACCATACTCTATCTGACTAATCAGATATGATGTTGGATAAGTCACTCACTCCACAAAGTGACACAAGAGTCATTCTTCTAATCTAGACATATGTCCTAGAAGAATAAATGTCCTAAACCATTTTCCATCTGGGAAATATCTATCCATTGATCATCCATATAGATGATAATCATTTCCAACACTACTGATAGTCTTCAAGGAAATCAGAACAATGTCATTCAATAGAACACAACTGTATCTATCCATAGTAGTACACAACTACAATCCATTGGTACACTGTCACACCAAGTAGCACACATATACTTGATCAGTGACGTATAGTCACAATCAGTGGAACACAATCCACCATAGTAGCATGCATCTACTGTATAGAGACATACAGTCTCCATAACAATCATCTGATATCAACCTGCACAGAAAACATTGTTATGATATAAATTGAATCATCTGTGCCATTCTTCCACTCACATCTGTGAGATTTGGAAGAGCATCTGCCCTCAGAAGGTCAAACATCAATGATGAGCTATCTGGATTATTCTTCTCAAGAAAGGAAGAATAATTGTCTTGATTTCTGAGCCTGGACCATTCCCTATCCTGGGTCATTCCTCCGGCACTAAACAAAGTGCAACCTGGAGAGACTGAGTCTGCCCTAGGGAATGCCTATCCCTGATTGTTGAACTTGGACCATCCACCTATCTGGGCCATTCCTCCGACACTAAACAAAGTGCAACTTGGAGAGAATGAATTTTCCCTAGGGAATGACTGTCCGGACCATTTCCTAAGGAAATGACTGTCCTGCACCAACCTCCAAAAAATACCATTCATCGAAACTTCCCACAACTGTGAGCTTCGAAAGAATGACTGTCCGGTGAGGCAGACCAATCTTCTTGACCACTAATAAGAGTGACCGTCAAGAAGATAGATTGTCCTAGACCATTCCCCATGTTAACTACAATGGGAAATCTTTTTCTATGGTACATCAACAATCCATCAAACCATTTTCATTACGAAAATGACCGTTTGATTTGGACCATTTTCCGAACTGGAAAATGCCTGTCCGTCAGAAATCTCAAACCACTTTCCGAACTGGAAAGGAACTTCTCATCCTCGACCATTTTTCGAACTGAAAAATGTCTGTCCATAAATCAATAACACATCAGTGCTCCCTCCAAACCTGGGAGTCATCTCTTCCATTTTCAATAAGGAAGTCATCTCCACGAGCTCCAGCTTGAGTACGCAAACTCTTTCATCTTGGTCAGAGGCTTTACCAACATTTCTGCTTATCTGCTCATCTGTGGAGATATATATTGGAGAACCACTTTCTCTTTTCTGGACTTCATGGCAGAGAATGTAATGCTTGATCTCAAATGTGCTTAGATCTTTCTGGAACACTGGTTTTCTCTGAAGGCTTCACATAGCTCTGATCAATAAATTATATCATTGTTGGATTAATGTTTGTTTCCTGCTAGCTCATAACATTGTGGCAAGGGTCAAACTGGAACATATCCAAGAGGTACTTCTTCTACCATCATGAGAGTTTTTCATGGATTAGCAATCCATCATCTTGAGCTTTTGAGTAACCATTCTGGTGCAATATCTTTGTTATAGAAAGTCTTCACCACGCTTCTGTTGTGCATTGGAGTTTCTCCACCAAGTTGTCTTCTTCCATCCGCATACAAGGATATCTTTCTAGTATACCTTGAAGCCTTTGAGGTTGCTCTTGATACACTCTTTGTTCAATTGTTATGGAGAACAATCTTTGCATTCATCTGATGTAAAATCCAACCCATGGATAATTAAAGACGATATGATGGTTCATGTAGAGGTATGTCTAGTTTACTGGAACACATAATCATCATAGTCTCCACCCTCCATCTAGGAGAACGTCTAGTTATGGATCTCACAATGCTTTCATTCATAAGTCTTCCATACATTATTTCAGTTCCTTTGCTTGATCGATTTTAGTGAGTTCATATCAGCCTAGTAATCTTGTGATTCTCGATACAATGACTGGTTGTTCTGGATTTTATTTCTTTCTTGGAATCTTCATGTTTCTCTTTAGCTCTTGGGTTCATGGAGTTTTCTATAGATTCTATGCTCTGAAGATTCCAACTTATTCCTTTCATCATAGGATCATGAATGGGGATGGACAACCAGGGATACTTTAAGGCTTCTTTTCTAAGAATACTTCTTCTAAAGTTAAACTGAACACGTACTACTTTTCATGGCTGCTACCATGGATATATACTTCATCATCTTCAATGGATCATAGGATTAGCTCCCTCATAATCCTTGCTTCATGTATGAGTGCATGTTTTTATTTTTGATGTTGGAGCATCGCAAGGGCGTGCAAGTATAGCCAGCAGCGAGACAACGCTGAGATAAGAGACAGTTGGAAAAGAACCGAGCACATTTTTTGAAAATGTTTTGAAATATTAATGAAGTCATTAAGTGGAGACATGCTTGTATTATTGTAAAAGGACCTTGAGCGATCCTCTCTCGTCCATAGTAGATAGGAGCCTTTATGTGTAATGAATGTAGGTAGATAGAATTTAATTCTAGATTAGACAGTTTTAGAGCGCAAGAGGGAAACGGGATATAGACACCCTCATTGTATAGTTGTAAGGTGATTGTCAAGATAGAGAAGAGAAGAGAAGAAGCAGAGAGTTGTGTAGAAGAATTCCATGTACAGAAGTTCTGGATTAATACAAAAAGCCTTGATTCAGACTCATGGTTCTCATATATTCTCTATGTATGCATTGTTGAATGTTATGCTCATGGATGTTTACTTTCTGTTATACATTTTCTTTATATGTTGTGTATATGATTTCATGCTTTGTGTTTGAAGTCTGAGAGAGAGTAAGGAATGAGTTTCAATTGTTTCTCTGCTTGGGTGAGTAAAATTCCTGCAAGGAGTGCAGTGAAGTTTGTCCGCAAGGAGTGTGTTGATAGAAGTCAGAGTTCATCTCTGAAAGCTCAGGAGGGATAACAATTGTTCTCATTCTCGTAGAAGTGCAAGTTGGGCACAGGAGCCGTGCAAGGTGTGCGCAGGCCGAGTAAAGTCTCAGAGGTTGTGAACCTGAGAAATTGTTGAAGGACTACTACTGCAGGAAGTGCGCAGAGTCGAAGGACATCAATTCTTTGAAGTAATTGAAGGATTCGCCGCAAGGAGTGCGTGCGGGAGTCTTCTTTAAGACTCAGAGTTGGAGAAAGATCAGGAAGGATAGGGTCTTCGCAGTTGTCGAAGAAAATCATATAAGTTTGGTGCCTTGAGGCGTTGAAAGGAGGCGTAGCAAGTTTGTGTTGCAGGCGGGTAAGTTCCGCAGAGAAATATTTGGTTAAATTCATAGGAATTGTCCAGGAAGCAACGGACGGTCAGAATTATTTGAGAAAAATTCGCGAAGTCACAAGAGCCGTCAGATCTTGTAGAGAAGTAGGAACATTACGGTGAGCTTTCCTCAAGCGTAAGCTCAGAAGAAATTAGGGCCGTAGGATCCAAGTCAGCCAGGACCGTTGGATCGCTCATGAAATCTCATTTCGGGGTTTCGTGAGTTGAAGGGTCGAAAGTTTTGCATCAAGGTTCACGAAGTCCTGAAAGGGCGAGAAGTTCCGTTGTGGGACTGCATGGATGACGTGTCAGAATTCAGTAGTTCGACGCTTAGGCACATCGAGCGTTCGGGTCTCGGCAATTGAAGAGTTGAAGATTAGAAGGAGAAGTCGTAAGGTCACGAGCTGCGATAAGAAGTATTGAGGAGTTTGGGATCTCGACACTTCGAGTGTCGTGATACAAAGGAGACAGTACTTCGGGGCGCGAAGTGGTGAAGTGCAAAGTGGAGCGTAAGGAACACATGGTAGAATCGCAAGGTGGGCCTGTGGAATAGACAGGCGGACACGCGTTGTTCATTGAAGGGAGTCAACATCCTGTTGACTTTTCGCGTCTCGGGAGTTCGTAAGATAAGGGGGCGGAAGCCCAACCTTTCGACTTACGAAGTGGTGAAAGGCGAGAAGCGCTAGTGGGAAGCCTAGTCGACGGTCACGCATGGAGGGCACTGACAGCAGGGAGCGATACCCATATCGACATTTCGGATATCGCGAGATTGGAGAGGAAGAGTCGAGAGTCTTGACTCACGAACTCGCGAGAGGGGAGTTGTGACAAGTGCCTCTCAGTTTAGGCCTTGGTCATAGCCGGTGGTCACGCGGAGAAGAGGGAGCTTGCACCTAGTGTCGTTCGCACCAGGGAAGCTTCCGAAAGGACCTGTGGATCAAAAGATAGAAGATTCAAGCAGGGAATTGAAAGAGTCGATCTGGCTCAAAGGGAAATGAAGAACGATCCTGTAAGTGGATCCTCGACCCGAGGGCCGAGTGGGTCTGCACCATCTAGTATCATAGCCTAATTCTTGTTTGTATATTTCAAGCAGGAAAAGCGAGAAGAAATTTCAGCCATGTCGTTGAGGAGAAGAGACAGGCAAACACCCGATCTTCCAGAGGAAAGGGAAATGCCAGAAGGAAGGGGCAGGCAGGTGTAGAATCCATAAGTGGAAAGAGATCTGCATGACATTCACGCCAGACTCGTGGATGTGGAAATAAAACAAAGGTACACAGATGATATTGGAGATGTCAGTGAGTCCAAAAGAGAAGATGACGCTGGACATGAAGAAGAAGAAATTGCAGCAAATGAATGCTTGATTAGAGTTGTTGCAAGAATGAGTGCAAGAGCCAAAATGGAAATTCTGGTTTATGGGGGAAACTTGGATGTTGAAGAGCTTCTAGACTGGATTAGAGCTCTAGACACATATTTTGACTATGAAGATGTTGAAGAAGACAAGAAGGTCAAACATGTTGTCACGAGACTTAAAGGACATGCAGCATTGTGGTGGGATGAACAGCAAGCTGACAGACGCTGCCAAGGTAAGAAGAAAATCAAGAGTTGGGATAGGATGATTGCAAAGATGAAAGCGAAATTCATTCCCAGGGATTATCAAATTACTCTGTTTCGAAGAATGCAGAATTTGAGACAGAAGCTGATGTCAGTGAAGGAATATACTGAAGAGTTCTATAGGCTAAACATCAGAGTAGGTCATCGTGAAAGTAATGATGAAAAGGTTGCCAGGCATATGAATGGCCTGAGATATGAAATTCAGGATGAGATGAGCATGATGACCATCTGAACGGTGGAAGATGCTTATCAAATGGCTCTAAAGGCGGAAGAGAAGTTGAGTCGAAAACAAGGTCAAAGGGGTCGAGGCAGAAGTCAAGCCAGGGGCAAATTAGTCGTCCAAGATAGAAATCAGAAGCCTAAGGAAGAATGGAAGAAACCTCAGACTGAGAGAGGTGGAAGTTCACAGAAAGGGAAATATGCTGGACAAAGAAGGCAATATGTTGATCAGAGAGGAGAGTATGTTGATAGAAACATTTTTTCTTGTACTAGAGGTAGAGGAAGAGGAAGAGGTGGAGTGATAAAATGCTTCACGTGCAGATAGGTTAGAGACAAGTCTTATGAATGTCCAGACAAGAAGAAAGAGGAAGGAGAGACTCACATTGCCAAAGCACAGAGGCAAAATGTTGAGGCAGAGGATGCTGAAGGCGGAAGATCGTTGATGATGAGAAAAGTTCTTTTGACACCAGAGAAGGAAGTGGAGAGTTCATTCCAAAGGAACAGACTTTTTCGGACTGCTTGCAAGACCAAGGATAGGGTATGCAAGGCCATCGTGGACAGTGGTAGCACAGACAATCTCGTTTCAACGGAGATGGTAGAAAAACTAGAGCTGGAGACGATTGATCATCCAAGCCCATACAGAGTTTCGTGGTTGCAAAAAGGACATCAGGTAAATGCCACTAAGCAATGTTTAGTTGAGTTTAAAATAGGAGGGTATAAAGATGAAATACTCTGTGATGTTATTCCTATGGATGTTTGTCATCTATTGTTGGGTAGACGGTGGTAATATGACAGGAATGTGATTCATGATGGGAGAATGAACACATACACCCTAGAGAAAAATGGGAGAACTCACATGTTGTTGTCGATCAAATATAAAGAAATAAAACTAGAGGTGAGAAACACTGTACTTATCATGAGTGGGAAGGAACTTCTTACAGAGGTTAAGAAGAAGGAGGAACCACAATTCATTGTGGTCAGGAAGCCAAAGATTGTTTTAACTAGCACAAGGGTAGATGATTTACCAGAAGAGGTTCAGGAACTGCTGGAAGAGTTCACTGACATAGTAGTGGACGAACTACCTCATTCGTTGCCACCGATTAGAAGTATAAGTCATCAAATTGATCTCATACCTGGAGCTAGTTTGCCAAACAAAGTAGCGTATAGATTGATGTCGTAGGAGAATGAAGAGGTCAAAAGACAAGTCCAGGATTTGTTGGACAAAGGTTTGGTCAGAGAAAGCTTGAGTCTGTGTGTTGTTCCGACAGTACTCAGTTTGAAGAAAGACGGAGGCTGGAGGATGTGTACTGACTCGAGGGAAATCAACAAGATAACCATCAGGTACAAATTTCCATTGCCAAGGATGGACGATTTGATGGATTGTTTGAGTGGAGCCAAAAAAATTTCGAAGATTGATTTGAAAAGTGGATATCACTAGATTCGTATGAGAGAAGGTGATGAATGGAAGACAGCCTTCAAGACTAATGAAGGGTTGTATGAATGGCTTGTTATGCCATTTGGTTTAACAAACGCGCCGAGTACTTTCATGAGATTGATGAATGAAGTCCTGAAGGATTTCATCGGAAAAATTGTCATTGTGTATCTTGATGACATACTGATTTTCAGTAAAACAAAGGCAGAACATCTGAAACATTTGGCTACAGTGATGAAGAGGTTACATCAAGAGAAGTTGCTGATAAACATGAAGAAATCCTCATTCATGAAGACAGAGCTCATTTATTTGGGGTTTGTTATTTCTACAGATAAGTTGAGGATGGATCTAGATAAGGTGGAGGTAATCAAGAATTGGCCGTCACCAAAGAATATCTTTGAAGTTCGAAGTTTTCACGGATTGTCTAGTTTCTACAAGAAGTTCATCAGGAATTTCAGTGGAATTAGTGCACCGATGATGGACACAGTGAAGAAGAGACACAAATCTTTTCACTGGATGGAAGAGGCTGAGAAAAGATTCAATTTGCTGAAAAGGAAAATCACGGAACAACCAATTTTAGTGTTGCCGGATTTCAAAAAGACATTTCAAGTAAAATGTGATGCAAGTGGATTTGAAATAGGGGTAGTCTTGAGTCAAGAAGACAGGCCGATAGCATATTTCAGCGAGAAGCTGAATGAAGCCAAGATAAAATACTCCACGTATGATAAGGAATTCTATGCTATTATTCATGCATTGAAAAAATGGAGACATTACTTAATTCCTAAGGAGTTTGTCTTGTATAGTGATAATCATGCATTGGAATTTGTGACTCAACAAGAGAAGTTGAATCAAAGACATGTTAAATGGGTTAAATATATGCAAAATTTCACTTTTGTGATTAAACATATTTCTGGAACTGCTAACAAAGTTGTTGATGCTTTGAGCAGGAAATGTTTGCTATTGCAGGAGTTCAGAGTCAAAACATTGGGTTTTGATGATCTCAGGGACATGTACAGAGATGATCYAGATTTTAAAGAGGCGTATGAAGCAGCTGAGAATCCAATTCTCAGGGATAGAAGCCAATGGGCAGAATACATGATCCRGGAAGGATTAYTGTTTAAAGGTAATCAACTTTGTATTCCAAATGCTCCATGAGGGAGAATTTGCTRAAGGAGAAACATAGTGGAGGATTGGYCGGACATTTCGKTCATGASAAKACGTTCACAAAGTTGAATGAGTCATATTTTTGGCCAGGAATGCGAGAAGACGTCAAAAGATTCGTGGACAGATGTAGAATTTGTCAACATTCAAAAGGAAAGAGGCAGAATGCAGGTTTTTATCAACCATTACCCATACCTGACAGGTCGTGGGATGCAGTCAGCATGGACTTCATATTGGGGTTGCCAAGAACACAGAGAGGGTTTGACTCAATCTTTGTGGTAGTGGATATATTTTCCAAAATGGCACATTTCATTCCATGTCAGAAAACCAGTGACCCAACTCACATTGCGAACCTGTTTTTAAAAGAATTCATTCGACCTCACGGCTTACCAAGGAGCATAGTTTCGGATCGAGACACTAAGTTCGTAGGACACTTCTAGAGAACCTTATGGAAGAAGCTGGGAACAAATTTGTCGTTTAGTTCATCTTATCATCCTCAGACAGATGAACAGACAAAAGTTGTGAACAAGAGTTTGGGAGACTTGCTGAGGAGCTTGGTGACAGAACACCACAGTCAGTGGGACAACATATTACCACAGGTGGAGTTTGCTTATAACGACTCGCTTAATAGGATCACGGGATAGAGTCCATTTCAAATTGTTTATGGCATGCAACCAAGAGGAAATTCTGAGCTGAGGGATTCAGAACAGATTGCGACTAGGAGCGCTAGTGCAGAAGATTCCGCAGAGGTGATGAAGTAACTTCATAGCCAGGTGAAGGAACGATTGCAGACTTTGAGCCAAGAATATAAGCGCAGAGTAGATCAACACAGGAGAAAACTTCAGTTCGAAGTTGGTGATTTGATCCTTGCACATTTGAGAAAGGAAAGGTTCCCGAGTGGAACATATAATAAACTGAAGATGAAGAAAATCGGACCATGTAAGGTCTTGAAGAAATTTGGGACGAATGCATATGAGATTGAATTACCCGATGGGATTGAATTACCCGATGGGATCGGAATTTCTCCAATATTCAATGTCTCGGATTTGTACCCTTATAAAGCTAAGGAAGCAGAAGCAGGTAGTGAACAACCAGAGATTCAATGAACAAAACAAATGTCAGTTGCATAAAAGCCACAGATGGGGTGCATACTGGACAAAAGAGTTAGTAAGAGGACCAGGTGAAAGCAATACTTTGAATACTTGGTCAAGTGGAAGGGCCATCCAGTTGAAGATGCCAGCTGGGAGAACGAAGTAGAAATCTAGAAGCATGGACAGACTGTGCGCGAGCTCATGGATAGGAGCCCATGAAATTTTTTAAGCGAGGGAGTATGATGCAGGAGCATCACAAGGGCGTGCAATCATAGCCAACAACGAGATAGTGCGGAGATAAGAGACAGCTGGAAAAGCACCGAGCACATTTTTTGAAAATGTTTTCAAATATTAATGAAATCATTAAGTGGAGGCATGCTTGTATTATTGTAAAAGGACCTTGAGCAATCCGCTCTCGTCCATAGTAGATAGGAGCCTTTATGTGTAATGAATGTAGGTAGATAGAATTTAATTCTAGATTAGACAATTTTAGAGCGCAAGAGGGAAACGGGATATAGACACCCTCATTATATAGTTGTAAGTTGATTGTCAAGATAGAGAAGAGAAGAGAAGAAGAAAAGAGCTGTGTAGAAGAATTCCATGTACAAAAGTTCTGGATTAATACAAAAAGCCTTGATTCAGACTCATGGTTCTCATATATTCTCTGTGTATGCATTGTTGAATGTTATGCTCATGGATGTTTACTTTCTGTTATACATTTGATTTATATGCTGTGTATATGATTTCATGCTTTATGTTTGAAGTCTGAGAGAGAGTAAGGAATGAGTTTCAATTGTTTCTCTGCCTGAGTGAGAAAAATTCCTAGAAGGAGTGCAGTGAAGTTTGTCTGTAAGGAGTGTGTTGACAGAAGTCAGAGTTCATCTCTGAAAGCTCAGGAGGGATAACAATTGTTCTCATTCTTGCAGAAGTGCAAGTTGAGCACAGGAGCCATGCAAGGTGTGCGTAGGCTGAGTAAAGTCTTAGAGGTTATGAACCTGAGAAATTGTTGAAGGACTACTGTTGCAGGGAGTGCGCAGAGTCGAAGAACTTCAATTCCTTGAAGTAATTGAAGGATTCACCGCAAGGAGTGCATGCGGGAGTCTTCTTTAAGACTCAGAGTTGGAGAAAGATCATGAAGGATAGTGTATTCACAGTTGTCGAAGAAAATCATAGAAGGTTGGTGCCTTGAGGCGTTGAAAGGAGGCGTAGCAAGTTTGCGTTGTAGGCGGGTAAGTTCCACAGATAAATATTTGGTTAAATTCGCAGGAATTGTCCAGGAAGAAATGGACAGTCGAAATTCTTTGAGAAAAATTCGCGAAGTCACAAGAGCTGTCAGATCTTGCAGAGAAGCAGGAACATTACGACGAGCTTTCCTCAAGCGTAAGCTCAGAAGAAATCAAGGCTGTAGGATCCAAGTCAGCCAGGGTAGTTGGATTGCTCACGAAATCTCATTTCGGGGTTTCGTGAGTTGAAGGGTCAAAAGTTTTGCATCAAGGTTCGTGAAGTCCCGAAAGGGCGAGAAGTTCCGTTGTGGCCCCGCGTGGATGACGTGTCAGAATTCGACAGTTCGATTCTTAGGAACATCGGGGGTTTGGGTCTCGGCAGTTGAAGAGTTGAAGATTAGAAGGAGAAGTCGTGAGGTCGCGAGCTGCGATAAGAAGTATTGAGGAGTTTGGGATCTCGACACTTCGTGTGTCATGATACAAAGGAGACAGTACTTTGGGGAGCGAAGTGGCGAAGTGCGAAGTGGAGCGTAAGGAACACGTGGCAGAATTGCAAGGTGGGCCCGTGGAATAGATAGGCGGACACGCGTTGTTCATTGAAGGGAGTCAACACCCCGTTGACTTTTCGTGTCTCGGGGGTTCGTAAGATAAGGGGACGGAAGCCCAACCTTTCGACTTACGAAGTGGTGAAAGGCAAGAAGCGCTAGTGGGAAGCCTAGTCGGCGGTCACGCACAGAGGGCGCTGACAGCAGGGAGCTATACCTGTATCGGCATTTCAGATATCGCGGGATTGGACAGGAAGAGTCGAGAGTCTTGACTCACAAACTCACTAGAGGCGAGTTGTGACAAGTGCCTCTCAGTTTAGGCCTTGGTCATATCCGGTGGTCACGCGGAGAAGGGGGAGCTTGCACCTAGTGTCGTTCTCTCCAGGGAAGCTTCCGAAAGGACCTGTGGATCAAAAGAAAGAAGATTCAAGCAGAGAATTGAGAGAGTCGATCCGACTCAAAGGGAAACGAAGAAGGATCCTATAAGCGGATCCTCGACCTGAGGGCTAAGTGGGTCTGCACCACTTTTGGAAGTATATAATCAGCTCCATCCATCTAACATAATCCACGCTTCCATACGCATCCTTATTTCCTTCTGAAAAGTGTCATAAGTCTTTCTCCAATTTCCTCTTGATTGTTGACTTCTTTCTGTCTTTACTTCTTCTAGGTTTCTTCAAGATTGATTTTGATTTCAACTTATCTTGCAACTGTTACTTATGTAATAACTTCCACATGAATTGTTTGTTGTACTTCATCCTTTCATGTGTATTGTCTGACTTGTATTCATAATGATAGCAATCCTTATCTTGTTGTTCTTCCATAGGTATAGTTTCTCGTGGAATATATTATCTTCTAAGAAATAGATATACAAGATATGTACAGAGACTATGCAATCAAGATATGTACAAGAACTATGAAGAATATTGTTACCTTGTCTTTAGAAGAAGAAGTATACTTTATCTTGCTTGGTCTTCTTTGAGGATTTCCTTTCTTCAGCAACTGATGCTTTGTGTGTCTCTTTCCTTTTCTTTATCTCAGGACAATGATTCTTGTAGTGACCATATTTTCAACAGTTGAAGCATTGTATTTTTGACACATCCTTCTTTTGATTTGGCTTCTTTCCAAACTTCCTTTTGTTCCTGAAATTCTTGAATCTTGTTGTGAAGGCTTGATCATTGTATTTCTTTTGAGGTTTCTCTTTTGCACTAATCCTTGATTCTTCTTGTGCATACTTTACTAGAGAAGGGAGAGGATAAGCGCAAATTAAGGGAGAGGATAAGAGGAATCTTTGAATTATAAGTGCATACTTTACTAGAGAAGGGAGAGGATAAGCACAAATTTCAATAGAGAAGGGAGAGGATAGGGACATTCAGGGAAAGGATATGCCTGATATTAAATATATGTCTTGCGTGAGAAGTGACCTAGAATTACCCAACCATATAAGGTCGGTGCTCTTAATTTGCTATGTTCTGGTAATATTTTTCATGTGGTAAGTAGTGATTAATAAGTTGACAAATACAATCTAGCTCAAATAGAGGAAGATTACATGAGGTAATTTGTAATATTAGCTTATTTTGTTGAAACGAGAACTACTTTTCATAAAATAGTAATTTGTGTTTTTATAACCTAAACAAATTGTCAAATATTTGTAAATCTACTGTGTGTTATTAATTTTAGAAAGCAGTCAAGAAAAGGTATTATGTTAACAACCATTGGGAAACTATTCTCTCGCAATTTTATCTATTTAATCTAAAAAATTCAAAGAAACCCACTTAATACCTTAATATTTATACACAGAATATTACCAAAGGAAATTACTAAATAGTCTCATTCCATACCTTGAAAAGTACTTTTAACACCATTAAACCATCAATTTAAACAAGTTAGAAACCACTAATTTAAACAAGTTAGAAACCACACACAATTAAACAATCAATTTAAACAAGTTAGAAACCACTTATTTAAACAAGTTAGAAACCACTAGACACTTTCTTACTCCAAAATTGGTTACACTATTGTACGTCAAGATTAGAAAATCATATGTTTTAAGATTATTATAACAAATAAATATGAAATCTCTACTATGATTGAGTTCATTCGATGAAATATCCTGTTGGTTTCGATCATAAAACTTGAGGTGCACTTTCCCAAACTATTAAACCACATTGAATTTTTTTTTTTTTCTATAATTGAGAGTCTTTGTATTACTGATAGGGAAAAATTATACAAAAAAAATGGTTGTTGGCCTGCCTATTGGGAAACCAGACCAATAACAAAACATAATATTGTCATGCAACAACTGTTTGATATGTCTAAGATCTATAACTGATCAAATAAAATAGAAATAGATCCTAGTTCCTCTGTGAGTACTTTTGTCCTTATTTAATCTACTAAGAAGAGGTGGTAAACCCAAACCTCGCTGGTAATTTAAAAAAAAACAAAGAAGGAACAAAAAAAAACTTAGCTAATGTTTTGTCCTACAGTCGTTGGGACTTGGGGCTGAGCATAGTCCAGATTGGACAAATCCATGTCGACCATCTTGTCAACGATCAGGTTCATCTTGTGGTTGACTAGATTGATCTAGAGTTGAAAGTCATCAAGCTGCAAAAGGAATTCTTGGCAGGCTTCATGGTGATCCAAAATAACTCTTCCCATCAAAGTTTTCAGATGCCAATAAATGTCAACAATTTTCAGGTACTACGAGGACCAACCACAGATGGATCCAATGTCAGGAACCCACGAGTTGGTCGTCTCCTTCACCTCCTCGTCCGAGATAAACTTCCGAAGAACAAAAACAATAGCCTCGGCCATATCCATTTCCAACTGAATTTCTGGAGGGGTGAATGAGCGATAGGTATCTACAGAGTTTTAAATCGCATCCACTAGTCGAAAGCCCAACCAGGTTCTGGGTTTGCGAGAGGTGACCCCCCGACCATGACTGGAAGAGCTACCCCGAGCCATGTCAAAGGATTTGGAGAACCGGAGAACAATATTCAAAAGCGAGAAGGTTGAGGAAGTTCCCACCGCAGGGTGCAAGAGGGAAGTTGTGGAGGGATATGAGTGACAAACAAAAAGAGACAAGTAGTAATGCAGCCATAAGGGGGTGTAGATAACATAGCCATCCAGCGTCAGGGACCATAAGTGGATAATTCTCCCATGATGAGTTTAGATATGGATCATATCCACATTTAAACTCATTTTCTTCGCTACCTTCCCAAACTGCATGTGAAGGACAGGGGGATCGAGATGGTAAGGAGCGTGCATAATCATGATGTGAGTGCGAGGACAGGGACGCTCAAGTGGGAGGGAGAGGCAATAGCAGGGGGTACTAAACTGCATGAGGAGGTGAGGTGGATGACAGAGGCTTTTGGTACGTGTCGACAGATCTGAAGGCTAGGTGGGTGGGGGGGTCGGGGACCCACCGTCACTTTGGTTGTGTCCCTGACACTCCATATAGGGGGGAACCACATTGAAGTTGATATTAGGGGTTTTGTTGTTTTTTTAATTCAAATTGGTACTTAGTATATTTTCTAATTGAAGTTTTGACCTGTGGAGTTATGGGTGCTTATGGGGTTTTGTGAAACACCAGATTGTGACAAATAACTAAAATTTCAAATGGAGCTATATTAGATATCCAAGTAGTTGGACATTCATCTTTTGAAAAGTGGTGGACACTATATCCACATCATTAGAAATACAACTATGTAGAATTGCAAATTGTGAGGAATGTAGAACTATAGCGTCTAAGTCTTTTTAAATGCTCTATTAAAGTTTGTATTTGAATTATTTTCACATTTTTTTATTTTTTAATCCGAGTTGACACTTTGAAGATTTTATAATCCGTAATTAAAGTAGGCATCTAAAGTTTTAATTATTTAATAGATTTGTTGGTGCGTATGCGAAGATAGATGAAGCATTAAGATTGACACATCAAGTGCTTTGATACCCTTTTATTAGTATAAATGAAAAATATATGATGTCTTATTAGTCCATATCAAGGGACTATAACAATGAGTTTTCTCTTTGACCTTGTATTAGTTTCCCATTGACTTTATATTTTTGCAATACATCTAATGTATAACATAGAAAATAGATATATGTATTTTTTTATATATTAAAAAAAAATATTTTCTTGAAATTTAATTGGACGATATATTTGATGTCTTATTGCAAGCTTCAAGTTATTCCATGTATATAATTAATTATACCATTAATGATTTTCCAACTATGACTTTGTTTGTTGTGTTTGACAATAGCTTCAAGAATATTTATTGCTTTTGGACATTGTTCAAATTGGCAGATGTCTCCATGTCTTTATATTCACAGTGAATATAGTTTGATTCACCCCTCTCAAAGGTTATTTATTAACCATATGGAAGGTACACCTCCACTTGCACATTAGAAAACATTTATTGCTTTTGTACATGATTCAAATTGGCAGATGTCTCCATGTCTTTATATTTAAGTGAATATAGTTTGATTCACCCCTCTCAAAGGTTATTTATTAACCATATGGAAGGTACACCTCCACTTGCACATTAGAAATTGGGTTGATCACTCATGAGCTCCACTTGCACATTAGAAATTGGGTTGATCACTCACGTTGTTGGTTAGCGTAAGCTTTGACAGAGATGGTTTTAATGTTAATCTGGGTTAGGGTTAATTATTTTAATTAAAAGATGATTTTGCCAACACATTTTAAAGTACTACCACATGTTAGTGTACTTATCATATCTTATAGGGAATAGTTCATGCAGTGAATGGATAAAATATAGATTTTTGATTTAGTAATGTTTTGCAATCTACTTAGCAATGGAGTTGGTAGTCTTTCAAGTCAACAAAAATATAAAAGAGAAATGAAAGGAGATTTTATAATAAAATTTGTTTAATATTTTAAAATTCTATAAGTAATTTGGGGAAATTTGGGGAATGAGAAGTGGTTTATTGTTTCACAGCCATATATCATAATTTTAATATTAATTAAAAATAATGATGGTATAATTTACTAGTCAACAAATAAAAGGTTTTTCATTAACCTATTTGATAACCTTTTCTTATTACAATATATTAAAAATATTTTTCTCAAATTTAAAAATATTTATTACTCCCTCCCTAGGGACTACAACAATGAGTTTTTTCTTTAACCTTATATTAGTTTCCCATTGATTTTATATATTTTTTACTATATTTAATGTATAATATAGGAAATAGATATATGTATTTTTATATATAAAAAATGTATTTTCATGAAATTTAATTGAAGCATATTTTTGATATTTTATTACAAGTTTCACATTTTTTATTTGGTATCTGTTGGAAGCATTATTGGGTAGACACTGCCAGATAAAGGATTTATTTTATTTTTATCTTGTTTCAATGGAAATACAATACATATATGTTATAGATAGAGTATTTTGAAGAAAAAGATGTATAATTTGTATTTAGCTGTTATTTCATTTTAATTATCTATAAATGCATTAAAATTCAGTCATATCATTTTCATAAAAATGATTTCATTAATAAATCCTTTCATTTTTACCAATAACAAGTTTCTTAAAATTATCTCTATACCCATTGTTTTCTACTTCATAGTAGCCGAAGAATAATTAAATTATGAATGCCACATATTATTCATTAGAGATTATGTACCATGTATTTTATAATTTTATTTAACAATAACATTTGTATAAGTAGTAATTAATAATATGAAAATTATTAATAAATTATAAATAATATAATTATGATATATTAATTATGAATTTATACTATTATGAATGATTTATTTGATATATTATTAGTTCTCCAAATATTATAGCAATGTGTTTTGGTTGGCCTGAATGATTTATTTGATATATTATTAGTCCTCCAAATATTATAGCAATGTGTTTTGGTTGACCTATTAGTAGTTTTGTTGGGATTGAGAAAATTAATTAATGCAACTAAATAGAATCAAATTGATTGTATATTATATTTAATATTCAAGTTCTTTAATATAGTATATTTTTTAATAAGTTTTTTAATGGAGTTAATAATAATAAGATGATATCTCTGTAAGGTGTAATAACTAGTATGTTAGGGGAAGTTATCTTTTTTCTGGAAAGTTGTAACTCTCAACTTGATTTGGGTGTCCATTTCTTCTTTAAAAACATCAATAGTTACAACTTGATTTGGGGGTTCATTTCTTCTTTAAAAACATCAATAGTAGAATAGAATTTGAAGTTTAGTGCTTGCATTCTGAATTGAAATAGTCACACAAGCCAAATAGAATTAAATTTAACAATTGCATAAATTTATTTATAGT
Organism: Picea sitchensis; assembly: GCA_010110895.2. Lineage (NCBI taxonomy): Eukaryota > Viridiplantae > Streptophyta > Pinopsida > Pinales > Pinaceae > Picea > Picea sitchensis. Next base: position 84,204 of record SNQJ01S0085626.1, on the reverse strand, counting down.
TAAGAGTAAATAAACTTATTTGAACTTACATACATTTTAAGATAAATTTATCTAATGTTTGTCAATTGGGTTTAACTTGAGTGGTTGGGAGGAATGATTGTTATCCTCTCCACCTAGATTCATTTCCAACAAGTGACATGTTGAGCTCATATATAGTATCATTTAACTTAAGTGGTTGGGAGGAATGATTGGTATCCTCTTCACCTAGGTTCATTTCCAACAAGTGACATGTTGAAATCATATCTAGTATATTGTTGTAATGACTTTTAACCATATTATTGATCAAACCTTGTTTCCTAAACATTCTAAGGTTTACCATGTATAACCTAGAAAAAAACCTTTAAATTATATTTACATTATGTAGAAATCTTTGATGTTTCTCCAAAGTTTTGTATATAAACTTGTTATATCAAGATTCTAAGACCACAATTATATTTGATACTCCAGGTTTACCATAAAATTGGACAACCTTAGTTAAGAAAGAATATTATTGATATAAGTTTACCTTAATGATGGACAACATTAATTAAAAAAGAATATCATTGATCTAGTTTTAAAGAAAAAAACAATATTTTTCTTATAATGTCATTAATAGACTTTACATAATTTTTTTTTATTATTAATGGTGTGAAAGAATGTCATTGATTTTATTAATAGTGTGAAAGAATGTCATTGATCTACTTTCAAAGAGATAATTGATTAGTTCAAGTGAACTCCAATCATGTTAGGGTTAAATTATAGCCGGTTAATATTTAAAAAAGTTTATTATTATTATTAAATAAAAAAAAAAAAAAAAAAAAAAAAGGTTATATATATATATATATATATATATATATATATATATATATATACAATTATATCTATTGTTTTCATAATTATTTTGATATAACTATTTTAAATTTAATTACTTTTCATTTAATTTAATATAAATTAATATGTTCGTTTTAAAAATAATTATTTTATTTTATTTTATTTTATTTATAAATTAATTGAACAAAATATAAATATAATATTAAATTAGGGATTAACTGCTTTTACTACTATTATTTTATTTTTCATTATCTCTTAATTAATTTTCATTAAATAATTACGCCGAAAGGCGTACATCTATTGACAATGGGCACAATTAATCACCTTTTAATCATAAATTTCAATCTTAGGGTTGGCAATTGAAGATGTTGGCATATTCTTGGTCGTCCTCTCTAATCAATGGATGAGATTTTGATAAATTAACTTCCGCTCATTTATAAAGACGTATGTTTATGTGATTACTTTTTCACATTTACTAAATAAGATTAAAAAATTACTTGATCACCACCAGATTGCCACGTTCAATGATTAAGAAATAAAAACAAAAATTATTGTTCATGGGTGGATGCGTATGGCCGCATGGATTATGAACTGTGAGTATCTACCTTGTCTTTTCTTCTGTGTGTTTTACAGTGAGCTGTCATTTTTTTACCAGGGCGGGCGTGTGGATGTGAAGTGCTTTGTGTGGGCGTATTACCCAGTTCCTTCATTTGCGTTGCAGGTGCGTAGATGTGAAGTGCTTTGTGTGGGCGTATTACCCAGTTCCTTCATTTGTGTTGCAGGAAAATGCGTTGGAGGTGCGTAGGTTATTAGGGTTACCTCCCAGTTGTAGGTGCGTACGTTATTAGGGTTACGTTATATTTAATTTTACATTAATTAAGTTAAATTTCAATATAATTAAATATAATTTTAATATAATTAAATTTTATTTAAAATATAACTTTAATATAACTTTAAATTTTAATATAAATTTAAATGCCCAAAGGTTAAGAAGATGAATGGAAGTCCAACAATTTATTTATTAATAGATAATAAAATTTAATATATTCTTTTAAGGATTCGATTCATCTTCTTAACCTTTCGGCGTTTACAGCAGCGATTTTGTTGTTGTGCTAGTATTATTTAATTAATAGATGATAATGAATTTTCTATAAATAAATTTTATTTCTATAAAATTTAATCAAAATAACAATTTTGATTCAAAGTCTTTTGTATATCGCCGTAATTAGTTTAGTTATCCCATTCATCTTTTTCATTTAGGAATGGCACGCTGAATTAATAATATTCTACCATTTTCATTCCCTACTACGACTGCCACGTTAATATAGCGTTTTACATAAGAGAACTATATATAATTATATGTTTTTAGAAGGTGTAAAGATTAGGTTTTTTTTTTAATTTATAAATTTTTGTAAATTATTTATTAAAAAAATATATTTTTTAATTTTTTTAATTAAAAATTACTAAATAATAATAATTTAATTTTAAAGTCAATAATTTTATGTTATAAATAATTTACATATTTATAAATAATTTAATGGAAGAAGAGATTGGAAGGAGCATTTAACTAGTCTAATGGAAGAAGAGATAGGAAGGAGCATGTAACTATGAGAAACCTACAAAAATAAAGTGTAGATCTATAGGGCCGATAATGAGATGATCATGAAGGCTCAAGAAGAGATAATTTAAATCCTAAATATTCTACATAAGAAAGTTAACAAGGATTCAGGAACAAGGCAAGAATCTAGAGCCCAGAAAGTGGAGGTGTCTACGTCTCATGATAAGAGGGATGATCATAGAGGATCTAGACAATCAAGGAGTATTAAAATACATCAACATCATCATTCCCTAAGGAACTCGACCAGAAAAACATACACATGTTCAAGGTCGGCAAGCAGCCCAAGTATATCTCATATTAAGCATTAAAGAAGGAGACATGGGTCAGATAGCTTGGAAGGGGAATTTAGGAAAATCAAACCACCATCATTTGATGGAGAAAACAAGAAAGGTGAAAATGCAGAACCATGGTTGCTGGGAATGAGGAAATACTTCCAATTGCATAACTATTCATCAAATGAAGAATCTCGAATTGCAGCCTACCACCTTCAAGGTAAGGCCTCTATGTGGTGGGATCGACTGAAGTAGGTTAAGCACCTTGATGAGAAGAGAAATTATTGGAAGCAGTTGAAGAAATACTTGCAGCAGCAGTACTTGTCAGAACAATATTACGAAAAGAAAATGCAAGAGTTCTTTGAACTCAAACTTGGGAACATGACCATGGATGAATATGAGAGAAATCTATTGAAATTCTTAGGTATGTGAGCTTCATTAGAGATGAGAAGGTCAAAATTCAAAGGTTCCTGAGTGGACTGTCATCCTTTTACAAGGATAAAATTCAGTTTGATGAGCCCAAGAGTTTAGAAAAATCCATAAGAAAGGCCAAGTATTTGTATGAGCATAATAAAAGAACGCCAACTTTCCAAAGGGCCTGGGATGACAAGAAGAAAGGAAATATGGATCAAAGGAAGAAAGGACTCAAGCCACCTTTCATGAGGAATAGATATCAACCATATCAACAAGGGAAACCATCTCAAGGTGATCAAAAAATGACAGATTCCTTGGGAATGAGGCCAAGGCAACAACCCATAAAGTGTTGGGGATGTGAAGGAGATCACATGTATAAAGATTGTCCTCACCGGGAAGATAAGATGAAAACTTTGCATACCGTCAAGAAGGAGGAGACGATAGAGTACGTGAGAAAAATCATGCCAAGGATCTATGTAGCCTTGGAAAATAGACAAGAAGACTATCAATACCACACGATTGAAGTGGAAGGTAAGATTGATAATCATCCCATACCTATTTTAATTGATTCTGGAACTAGTCATAACTATATAGATCCAGAGATAATTGAAAGATTTAAATTGAAGAAAAGTAAGCATGAAAAGTCTTGGTTAGTTCAGCTAGCTATTGGAACCAAGAGAAGAATTAATGAGCTTGTTAAAGAATGCCCTATAAATATGAATGGAACTAACACTAAGGTTGATTTGAACATCATACCACTTGGGTCTTGTGATTGCTTAATTGGTATGGATTGGCTAGAAAATCATCGTGTTGTTTTAGATTTTTATAACAAGTTTTTCACACGTCTTGATGAAGAAAGGAATTCAAGGACAATGCAAGGTATTCCAAGGCCTATATCTGTCAGATAAATTTCATCATTGTAGCCGAAAAGAAGTTTTATAAAATGGTGCCAAATATTTGAAGCCCATATGGAAGAGCCAATGAGGGATAAGGAGCCAAGTCTCGAAGCTTATCCAATCTTGAAAGAGTATGAAGACGTGTTTGAGGAGTTCCCATGATTGCCACCAAAGAGGGATACATATTTTTCAATTGACTTAATTCCCAGAGTTTCCCTAGTATCTAAGACTCCCTACAAAATGAGCACGCCAGAGCTAGGAGAGTTGCAAATGCAACTAGTAGAGTTGTTAAATAAAGGGTACATACACCCAAGTGTTTCTCCTTGGGGTTCCCCGGTTCTTTTTGTCAAGAAGAAATATGGAACGCTGAGGTTATGTATTGACTTTAGATAGTTGAAGAAGGTTACTGTCAAGAATAAGTACCCTTTTTCCAAGGATTGATGATCTTTTTGATCAATTGAAAGGAGAAAAAATATTCTCCAAGATTGACTTGAGGTCAGGATATCATCAAGTGAGAATCAAAGAACAAGACACTAGTAAAACAACCTTTAGGACAAGGTATGAACACTATGAATTTGTGGTGGTGCCTTTTGGTTTGAGAAATGTGTTGACTACATTTATTTGTCTGATGAATGGGGTGTTCAGAGATTTTCTGGATAAGTTTGTAATTATGTTCTTGGATGATATTCTTTTCTATTCCAAGACATAACAAGATCATGAGTGGCATTTGAGGATGGTGCTACAAGTGTTGAGAGAGCACCAATTGTATGCCAAATTGAGTAAGTGCACTTTCTATCAAAAGCATGAGATCCATTATTTGGGTTATAGTGTTTCAGAAGAGGGCATAGCATTGGATCCAAAAATGATTGAAGCAATCAAGATTTGGCCAACGCCAACAAACATTTCATAGGTTAGATCATTTATGGGTCTAGCTGGTTACTACAGGAGATCCATTGTGGGATTCTCCAAAATTGCACACCCAATAACATATTTTCAAAATAAAGGAGTAAAGTTTGAATGGAGTGCTAAATGTGAAGAAATTTTCCAATGCTTAAAGGATTTGTTAACCAATGCACCTATTTTGAAAGTTGCAGATCCAGATGAGGATTTTGTTGTGTGCACAGATGCATGCAAGGAAGGGCTCAGTGGAGTCCTTATGCAAAATGGACATGTAATTTGTTATGAGTCTAAAAAATTGAAGGTACATGAAATAAATTATGCCACACATGACTTAGAGCTTGCAACCATAGTACATGCCTTAATAATGCGGAGGAATTATCTTATGGGAAGAAAAATTGAATTAAGGATAGACCATAGTGGTCTGAAGTACTTGTTTGAACACCCAACACTAAATGTGAGTCAAACTAGATGGATATAATTTCTTAGTGAATATAACTTTGATATCAAGAACATAAAAGGAAAAGAGAACAAGGTGGTTGATGCATTCAACATAAGGGTGCATAAAATGCATGCTACAACCATTAGTATGAACATAACATATTTAAAAGATAAAATTTTAGAGGTTGTAACTACAGATCAACATTATGTGCAATTTAAAGAAAGCTTACAACATAATCGTATACAACAAAAAAATAAGGATTACAAGTTGGAAGAAGATGAAATCCTCTTATTTCAAAATATAGTTTATGTTCCCAATTCTCAGGAATTGAGAAATTTGGTTCTAAGGGAGATACATAATGTGTCATATGCAGGACATCTAGAATATCAAAAAACTATTACAACAGTAAGAGGCCAATAGTTTTGGCCGGCCATGAAGAAAGATGTCATTGATTATTTGGCCAAATGCATGGAATGTCAAAAGGTAAAGGATAAGCATAGACATCTAACAGGATTGTTGCAACCATTTCTCATTCCTGAATGGAAATGAGAAGTTATTACTATAGATTTCATTACCAAATTTCCTATGACAACAAGGCAACATGATTCCATCATGGTAGTGGTGGAAAAACTTACAAAGGCTACACATTTCATTCTGGTAAAAGTAACTCACAAGGAAGCCAATATTGCGGAAATTTACATGAAATTTTTTTTTAGGCTACATGGTTCCTAAGGAAATAGTGTCAAATCGAGATCCCAAGTTCACTTCCAATTTTTGGAAGGGGATTCTTAAGGTATTTGCAAAAAAATTAAATTTTAGTATAACATATCACCCAGAGTAAGATGGGAAGACAAAGATAATTAATTGAATAATTGGAGATATGTTGAGAATGTATGTAATGGAAAAGCCTTCTAAGTGGGAGGACTACATCCATTTAGTTGATTTTACATATATCAATGGGTAATATCAAGAATGATTGAAGATGAGCCTGTTTGAAGTATTGTATGGAATAAAATGCAACACACTAGTAAGTTGGGATAACCCAACAGACACAACTATGATTGGGCCAGAGTTGTTAAAGGAAATGGAAGAACAGATGGTAAAAATTAGGCAGAATTTAAAAGTTGCACAAGATCGTCATAAGAGCTATGTTAATAGAAGGAGAAAAAATACATAATTCAAAGTGGAAGAGCATGTGTTTTTAAAAGTTAAAGCTAAGAGAAGGTCGTTGAAATTGGGAAGTTGACCAAAGTTGGCAGCGATATATTGTGGGTTTTTTAAGGTCTTAGAAAAGATAGGACCAGTTGCATACATGCTAGCATTATCTGCATCCATGAGAATTCATAACGTGTTCCATGTGTCTTTGTTAAAAAAATATGTGGCTGATCCTAATCATGTGATTGATTGGAATGTGATCCAGGTGGAACATGAAGAGGATTTCCAGGAGGAACCAGTGCGCATCCTAGATTGGAAAATCAAAGTGCTTAGAAACAAATCCATAGGCTTGGTAAAGGTTCAATGAACATGTTACGGTCCTGAAGATGCTACATGGGAGCACGAGGAATCCATGTGGGCAGCATACCCAAAACAATTTGCAAATTTTGGAGAAAGGTGAATGTACATTTGTACATAAGCGAATGAAGACTCCATTTTTGCAACTGAAGTTCCTAGAGCCAGAACTCCTAGATTCTTGTCCAACCAATAAGGGGTTGAGGGGAGACAAGAGTTGATGGTTGGAATTGTTGCATGAGTCATTAAGTTGTGGAATTATCATGTATCTTGATGTAATGTTTTTATGTATGTCAATGTGTAAACTATATGGTTATGTGTAGTGAGGACAATGAAGTTTGTAGGGGGAGGGGAATATAACATCCTCATTTTCAAACCCCAAACTAGGGATGCGTATTGTAAATATAGCATGTGACCGAGAGCCAAACAATGTATATCGTAAATATGATGTATGGATGAGACCCAATATGTAAACGATTTAAATTGAAATATAATGAATAAAATGTATCGCCAACTGCAAACATAATCGAACGAATATTGGGGGATAAGTATCGACAAGGGAGGGTAGGGGTCCAAGGGGGAGAGCTACCCATATCTAGTAAACCAAAACCCATTTCCTATTTTTCTATAAATTATCCTTACCATGAACCTTCCATTAGTTGTTGATTGTTCTAGAGCCCAATCATTGAATTCATGTAAGAGAGTTGGTATGAGATTCACTTCCCATAGTTATTTAGAGCATGGGGGTTGAGTACAATCAAATTGGGGAAGAATTCAAGTCAAGCAAGCAAGGGAAAGATAGTAAATTCGTATGGGTAGGGGACCCATTTTTACACATTCACATTTTTTCATAGAGAGTTGTTTTTACATTGAGTTTTCTGGCCAACAATGGAGTTTTGAGTGTGAGATCTTGTAGGAAGTTGTTGTTGACATGTCCGGATGTTGTTTGGATTTGTAATTCATGGAGAAAGAGGTTGTGTGCGTGGGAGCGATGAGTTGTTCGAAATTCGTCCAAGACGCATGTGTTTGGTTGTTAGGCGAATTTGTGTTGCAACTATGAAATTCCTGAAGTCCCAACAAGAATAATTCATTTCCAGCCTATGTTGGAAGCCCTAGAGAGGAGTGGAAAGGCCCGAGGGACTGTGAGTAGTGAAGGGGGATTCCATCCGTTTGATTGTGTAGGTTGAGGGGAAGAGTGTTGGTGGACTGGATTTAACTGTGATTTTAACTACTGAGNTAGCCAGCCTTAGGGACCATCGTCTATTGTGGATTCATAGCCCCAACTCACCGGTGTCTTGCTATTGAGAACTAGAGAAAAAAGGCTATGGTTGGGAGTAACGTCTATCCTCTGTAGTGGGTTGCACATTTTATTAAGATAAGTGTTCTTATGTGTTGTATTTATTCATGTTAATTGTTGAGACAATTGCAATGCAATTCACTTTGAGTTATATTTGGTTATTAATGCTTGTTGTGAGCAAAATCATGAATTTAAATCACATTTAAATCCCTGTTTATGTGGTTGAATGTTGTTGAATGTTATTTAGTTGTTCTATGCACAATTAAGCAGTGATATTTACGTTTTTGGGAAGCATAAACAGTTACATGTGAATGAATGTCATGTTGAGTATTATTTCTGCATATAAATTTAATAACATAAACTTTTCATGAGTTGTTTCAGTACTAACGTGATTGAGTTGTGGGCTAGTTACGTTACAAATGTCATGATTTTTTGAGGGTTTTACTAAAATCATTAAGTTTAAGAATCCATTTACTCACAAAACCTCTCATTTAGAGGGAACATTATTTTTTTCGAATGTTATTTTATGAAGGAGAAACGCATACTCTTTCCTTTCGGGCCAAACACTTTGTACACCCAGTAGACACTTTGCAATTAATTACTCACCACATTGGTAGTTATGTATTATATAAACATTTGTGTGTTGGACGTTGTTTTTCCAAAAATGCCTCGCACAAGAATAATTTATCCAAAATTGCATTTTGAGAACACACTTGCTTCTCTGCATCATACCATTACTAAGTTAGTCCTTTTCAAAGCGATTGACTGAATTAATATATACGAGCAAGTGAATCGGTGATAATAATTGTTGTATGACTCGTAAGTTTCTTTTTGTAATTCTCCAATACTAAACTTTATGATATTTTTTTATCTGGGAGGAAGCTATTAACCAAAGTTAACAGAATATTAGTAATAAGATTTATTGGCAAACTACTTCTTTGCAAGAATATAACACCCAATTTTATAGTAGAGTTAAATTTCTTTACATAATATTAATTTTTTTGCAAGAATATTAGTAATGAGAATATTCAACTCATTGGTGTGTATTATCATTTAAGTCTTGATTATGATATCGTGCAACAACAATGGACCAAGAAGAACAAGTCTATTCAAAATATGCTTGATGTGAATTGTAACTTTTTACAAGTAGTCCATAAGTGGACTAAGAGGTATCGATATGAATTAATGGATGAATTTTCTAACTTATATTATTATTTTGAAAGAGTTTCTAGTTTTTGTATGAAGTAAGTATATAGAAGAAGTTTTTGTACGAAGTATACAGAACATATATGTCCTAATGAGATGGAAGAAATTTTGGATCTTATAACTTGGTAAAAACTTATGGATAAATTTGGCAAGAGGGAAAAGTTACATGAATATTTAGACAAGGTTATAAAATGTTTTTCATATCTTCTCCTACACAAGTGGCTACAATTTAGAATTTTTCTCCTTACATTGGTGACTTTGAGACAAGGGAGAGGGAAGAAGTAGTTTTCACTAACAATTATCCATGAGCCATTTTATCTTGACTTTGAACTTTATTATAGAAACATATGTTCCAAATTACTTCAATGGATGATTATACAAGTTTTGGAATTCATAATCATGGGCAATGTATCATTACAATCTTAATCAACATAAGATAAAAACATTGAGACAATGTCTTGGTGTTATACCCCAATTCTCATTCTTAGTCCTCATTAAAATAGTGCATATTTTGGTGTATATGCTTAGCTTATATCCTTGAAATGAATTACTTTATACTATTTTGAACTTGTTCATGAATGATTGCATCCCTTAATAATTATATCCTTATGATTAACTATTATATTTAAATATGTTATTTGTTTCCAATTTAAATATATATACTATTAAAAATTTACAAAATTGTACTTAGTAATGGTAAATTGAGTCTAAATATGACAATTTTCCCTATATAAGAATTAATGTAGTAATATTAATACATAGAAGAAATAATAAAAAATGAGATTTTTTTTACAAATTAAAACATTTTCTTTCCAAGAAAAAAAAAATGTATTTTATTCAAGTATATTATTTGATTCCAATTTAGATATATATATTATTACAAATTTACAAAATTGAGTCTAAATATGACAAATTTGGCAAGGGATTAGGGGGATTAGGGGTTGGAAGGTGGGAAAAGGGGCTAAGTGTTGAGCCTAGGGGCTAAGCCTAAGGGCTTAAGTCCTTGGGAATAATATTTTAATATTATTCCAAAAGACATGTGCATAATATGTTTTACCCTGAGTTCTTTTGGAATGACATGTGACTTCGAAATGGTGGGGGGGAACGCATGTTGATGGAACACATGTAGTTTCATGGGTGACAAGTGTCAACCCAAGACCATGCAAATAAAATGACTGAGATGAGTCGTGATGGGGGTTCCTCCTCCATTCTACCCTGATCTTCTGAACCATACGTCCGGTCCGACCCCGGTAGCAGATACCCTGTACACCCTTAGAGCCAGAAGTCTGTGTGTTGATTTCGAGATAGCCTGTGTTGATTTCTAGAAAGCCGATGCATCCTCTGTCTGAGCAGATCGAGCCTGTGCGTGGAGTCTCTGTATCAAAGCCATAACTGTGAGACCCTCTTGTCATTGTCGAGCCTATTTGTAAATCTCGTGTCTGTTTTCCCCGTTGGTTGTTGTGGCCACGCAGTGCTTAACTGGGTGTGGCTTGTTGGCCAGTTTATGCAACACTCTCTCCATGTGAGAGAAGTGGTGGAAGTTGGAAGAATAGGCTGCTTGGCATGTGAGCGACTCTTTCCAGGTGAGAGGGTGCGCAGAGGAAGGAGATAATTGTTGGAAGGAACGATATAGATGCCACAGAGCTCAGAGACTTCCGGTTCGATCTATTGCTGAGACCCAAGGCAATGGAGGTTAACAACCGAGGGACTGTCGAGGTGACAGAGAAGGTGTATACTCCTGGGGTGGAACAGGCATGTGGGGAAGGAGAGTTTGTGGGCAGTGAGTATGAGTGGTTCCTGGGAGATAATTCCTTCCTTGTGACTGTGTGTTTTCCCTGTAACCTCAGCCTAGCCTAGGATTTCTTGCCTTGGGGTGGAACTTAGTCCCAGCTCGGGGGTGACCCACTGCTGAGCTTGATGAGCAGTGTGGTCTAAGGCTAGGAGGTTCGTGGAAGGCCTGCACCTGGTTAGTGGAACTACCATTGTTTCCAAGATAAGTACCAAATGATGTTTTAATCTATGTTTCTGCATATCTGTGTATTTATAATTATCATGTATTCTGTTGTGCATATGAATTAATGCTAATGCCATGTTTTAAAATTATGGTAACAGTAATTCTTAGGCTTACTCTGAGTTTAAATATGTTTTATTGCTTAAATGCATGTGGTTATATATAATTAAGTGTGAGTATTGTTATTCCGCGAAGTAACGCATGCCTGGCTGGAAAAGGGGGTGTTACCTCTTTAAGAATTAATGTAGTAATATTAATACATCAAAAAAATAATAAAAAAATTTGAATTTTTGTATAACTTAAAACTTTTTCTTTAAAAAAAAAAGATGTTTTTTATTTAACAATTTTTTCCCATATAAGAATTATAAGAATTAATGTAGTAATATTAATACATCCCAGAAATAATAAAAATGAGTGGTAAATTGAGTTTAAATAAGACAATTTCTCTATATTAAAATCAATATAGTAATATTAATACATGGAAGAAATAAGAATTAATATAGTAATATTAATATATCCAAGAAATAAAAATAAAAATAAAAAAATGAATTTTTGTATCATTTAAAAAAAATTATTTCCAAGAAAAAAAATGTTTTTTATTCAAGGGTGAATGATAAAAACATGACATAGTTTCCTAGTGAATGAAAATTGCTTGTTCCAGGTTTCATAAAGTGACCTAGTGAAGTCATCACATGTCTTCATAAAGCTTATGAATAGCTCAAAATATAAAAATTTAAAAATATGACATAATTTTCTAGTCCACAAATCACTTGGAAAATTTGTATAAAATATCTACCTCCATCTAAATATCAATCCCATCTTTCATCTTTTTGAAACTTACATTTCTTATGATTTCAAAAATTATGAACCTATGACTCAATGTCTAACCATAAAAAAAAATAACATATAAAGACAGTCTAAACCAGCCCACTGACCAAGTAGAACCAAAAAGAAGTTCAAAATTCCATCATTTACCTCCTCCCATATAAAATGCCATTCATTTATGTGTTTACCATCTTTTAACAAATTATTATCTTCTTGATTTAGTTCTCTAAAAACATAAATAAGAAAAATGTTATCAAATAATCCAATAACTTTCAATATAACTTCATGCAAATTTACCAGAATAATATCATGAACATGGTCCGTCCTCCCCCATCCAATTAATAACCAATAAAGAGTCCCCAAAACTAAAAACATGAATAAGAGAAATGTTCTCAAATGAGCCAATGGCTTCCAATAGAAATGCATGCAAAGTTACGAGAGTAATATCATGAACATGGTCCTTCCTCCTCTTCCAATTAATAACCAATAAAAAGTGCCCTGCAACCTCTCACTGTGTATATCCTTTGCACGAATTCTATGAAATTATTTGTCCGTGAGCCTAATCCAACCTTAAGATGAACAAAATTTGAATCCAATAGATAAGATCCCACCTACACTACTAAAACTTAAGATGCTTTTCGAGGCTCCATCTAAGAAACCCGGAGGCATAGATTTGTCCACTTAAAAGTGGACAACTTGCACTAAATTTATAAAACTAAACATCTAGTTAAGATTTAAGAACAAATATGAATGAGAAATTAAATTTTTTTTAATTCATTAAAATAAAAATAATGTAATTTACTAAATATCAATGATAAAAATATTTAAAATAATTAATCATAAATCAAGTTAGCTTGTATTAAAATAACAATTATAATTTCACACTCACAAGTTAGCTACTTATTAAAAAAGAAGAAGAATAATTAATTAAAAATTAACACAAAAGTAAACATTCTTACATCCATTCAAGTATTTAAGCAAGCAAAGGAATAGTATCACATAAGAGCAAACATTAGAATAAGTCCTCAAAACTAGCAAGTATTTAAGCAAGCAAAGGAATAGTATCACATAAGAGCAAACATTAGAATAAGTCCTCAAAACTAGCCAGCTTGGCTTCTCAATTAATTTTGAAAGAAATTTATAATCTTAAGAAAAATCCCCATTTCTCCATATCATCTATTTTATTTTATTTTATTTATATAAAATAAAATAAAATAAAATAAAAGGGAGGCAAAATTATTTAATTACCCTAACTATTAGTATTCTCTTCTTGATTGGATGGTACTTGTCTATTTCTTTTCTATATTTTTCAACATATATTCTCCAAGGTGACACATTAAAATATTGGACTGAAAAGGACGTGATACATGTGGTAGTAATGGAGGCAAAATTCTTTAATTACCCTAACTATTGGTATTCTCTACTTGATTGGATCGTACTTGTCTATTTCTTTTGTATATTTTTCAACATATATTCTCCAAAGTTCGAAATATTATCAAGACTTTCACTTTGAAGACCATCACTTTGAGGGAAGTGATGTTTAAAAAGTTATTTATAAGAAGCAATACCTTTATTCATCATTTTTTTCAATTTTTTTGAGCTTGTATAACAAAGTATTTATCAAAGTGATGTCCCTATTAAGATTCTTCACATATCTTTTGATATTTGCCTCATCAATACATGAGAGGGAATGAATGTTATGCCTATTTATATGAATGTTTTCCTCAAGGGAATGAATGTTATGCCTATTTATATGAATGTTTTCCTCAAGTTCCTTGGACAATTCATCTATGGGAAGAATCTATCTTTTGGACCAAAGGATGGAAGGTGGAAATTATTAGCCATATTCTTTGTCACTTGCCATATTGTGGCATAATCCATTATTTCATTTTGAACTTCTTTTGTCTTTTTTTCTCAACCTCAACATCATTATATGTTTTCTTCTTTAATTATTCTTCCATTCTCCTATATTTTGTTTCAACTCTAGATTTGTTTCTAGATTATGCTTCTCTTCTCTACCTGTCAATATTGGCACCTTGATCCTTTTGATCCTCTATTTTTGGTTTTTCCTTTGTTACCTTCTTCCTTATTACTTGTCCCTTTGGATCCATATGTATGTACTTTCACATTAGTATTTGAACCACAAAGCAGATAAGATATGTTAGTTTCAATATCAAAACAATCTTATGCCATATCCTATTTCATTAATTCATATTGTAGTTGTCTTTCAAAACTTATAAGGGGCCTACCCTAATTTAAGCCACATTGTGCTAGCATATTCATAAAGGTCATCACTTTTTTTGAATGAGGATCATTGGACGACCCAATTCAAAATTTTG
>SNQJ01S0085626.1:46148-57448 GCA_010110895.2 Picea sitchensis | reverse complement strand
AATAGGAAGAAAGACATAAGAGCAGATGCACATTCCTAGAGCGCATGTGCGTTCCTAGAGCATGTGCATGTTCCTAGGAATTGCACATGCACAATAGTTTTAATTCAAATATTTTTGGGTGGGAATGACAACTCTATCATACATGTATGTTGAGTTGGTTGCCTCATATTTAGGTTCGAGATGAAAAACCTAATGGTTTGGTCTGCAAATACACAAAACCCTCCATTTTTATGAATACCTCTCTATATCTCTTTTTTTGATGTTATTTTTCTATAGGATACACAAATTTGTTGTTGATGAAAATACAGACAGAGATAGAGTCAACTATGCAAATTACATACATACATATATACAATTATTTTTTACTATTTTCAATCTATTTTTGTCTCCTAAAATTCATACCTCTTTTATTTATGCTATAACTTTTTGTCAACGTAACCATTTTTAAAATGAGTTATACACTGGATATCCATGAAATTATTAGATTAAGAGGAATCAAATTTCGGGCTTCCGCCAAGTGTTAATCTAGGAGAACCCTCGGAAGGGTTTGACAGTCGCGACGAGATAGGGTTTGACAGTCGCGGCCACAACAAAGAGCAGCATGAGAAGTAAGGGGGGGGCAAGGGGACCCCCTCATACAAATAGGTAGTGGTGGATAGAGGAAAAGGGCCAAGCAATGGAGTTTTCAAGGCACTGATGATAGGAACCTTAGGATCAGACCTAGGGAAGCATCAAGAGAGAATTCGGGACAAAAATGAAACCATGGAGGAAGTCTCTAAGGAAACTCAGAAAGAGGCGCAAGAGACCATGAAGGCTAATGGTATGGAGGGGCACAACCCCTGCAAGCCCAAAACAACAATGATACCCAAGGTGGTACTGGAGGACCCACAAATGCAACTCTATAGGGACCAGATGAAGACACATGCACTCATATGCAAATTTATGGGGTTATGGCCCACAGAAAGAACTCTGCGCAACTGGATTAAATATCACTGGAAGCCTAATGGAGAAGTGGAGCTCCACCTCGGCTTGAAGGGTTTCTCCACAGCAATCTTTATCAACCTGGAGGACAGAGACATAGTCTTCGAGGGAGGTCCATACTTCCATGCCTCATCAAGACTCTACATGCAACCCTGGAAAGAAAACTTCTCCCCAGAGAAAGAAACTTTCAAAAAGGTACCAGACTGGATGAGATTCTATTCCCTACTCCTAGACTACTGGTTTCCCTCTACCTTTGAAGCAATAGGAACAAACTGGGGAAATATTTGAAGACCTCAGAAGCCACCCTAAAAGGAATATACACATCATATGCAAGAATTTGCATAGAGATGGACATTTCTGGAGCACTACCAAAAGCCATAAGTCTGGAATTTAGGGATGAGGAATGGATCAAAAATATAGATTATGAACAGATCCCCTTTAGATGCAGAAGATGCCATGAACAATGACATTTGAGCAGAGAGTTCCCTCTAAACAAAAAGTAGGAAGAAACAAATCCCAAAACTCAGCAAGATGAGGAAGGGTTTATAACCCCGAACCCCAGGAATAGAGATAATAAAAAGAAAAATAAAACCTCGACAGGAAATACCCAAGAGACCTAGAATACAATGGAAGGAAGGGACCAAACAAACAATGGGACAATAGAAGGCAAGGACTCGACAAAAGTTCCAGAAGTCAAAGACCAAGCAAAAAAAGAGCTCACCCAACAGCTAAACAATACAACAACTCAGGGGAGTTGCGCAACCCCGATGGATGGAGAAACAAAATATGACAACACCGCCATGAAAGACGCAGAGGGATATGTAGAAATGACCCCGAGCGAAGTAGGTAGAAAATACCCCGATCTCAGAGACCTGGTGGAAAGGGAAGGAATAGACCTTCCACACATATTAGAACAATGGAAAAGGCAGGGAGTCGACAACGTACCAACAGAACAACTCGACCTCATCCAATACATGTTCCTCCTATGGGAGGAAGCCAAGGCCAACAGACAAAAATGCACACATGGGGAGATAGGACACCTAGGAGTGAAAGTCGATGAGGGACAATCACATCTATCACCCAAACAAATGAGGAGAAAAAAGGCAAGAAATCAAACAACGTAGCACTACAAGCGCTACTGATAAAATCAGGTATTATCAAGAAACTCTTTCCCCACTCTCCCCCACATGTTTAAATGAAGGTTATAACATGGAATATAAGAGGCCTAAACAGCCCAAGAAAACAAAGAATCCTTAGGAATAAACTAAAGCGGGAGCAACCGGATTTCTATTTTATTCAAGAGAAGAAATGTACTACAGACATAATGGAATCAATCAATAAACAACATTGGCACAAGTACAATATGGTGCCATCGAAGACCACCAAAGTTCAGGCAACATACTCACGTTGTGGAACCCACAAATCCTAAATTTAATAGCAGTCGAAGCAACTAGGCACACCCTAACGGTGCACATGCAAATCATAGGAAAAAATGAGGAGATTCTCTGCACAAATGTGTATGGGCCCCATGGGCCAGAGGAAAATAAAAGAATGATCCGAGACCTAGAAGATATAAAAGGCCGAGCCACCAACCTCCACTGGATCCTGGCAGGGGAATTCAACATTATCACCTCCCTTGTGGAAAAGAAGTGTGGTATCAGAAGATTGGATCAGGATGCGGAGGAATTTTCAAATTTTATAGACAGAGCGGAGATGGTAGATCTCCTAACTAAGAATGGCCAGTTCACCTGGAATAATAAACGGAGGAACCATTTTTAGGTAACTACGAGACTCGATCGATTCCTTATATCGGACTCAATCATTATGCAGGGGCTAACCTTAGATTGCAACATCCTACCCTAGAGTGGGTCTAATCACTGGCCAGTGCAACTGGAAGCAGGCTTCCAAAAAACACCTAAGAAAAGACCCTTCAGATTCGAGAAATTTTGGATTGATCACCCGACTTTCAAGGAAAAAATCAAACAGTGGTGGCGGGAGGAGCAACCGGAGCAAGGGACTAGGATGTTCAAACTACACAAGAAACTTAAATACATCAAAAATAAACTCATGGAATGGAATAGGGATATCTTCGGGAATATAAACAAAGAGAAAAATGACATTGAAGAAAAAATGAAAAAACTCCAAGAAACTTGCATGCGAGAAGGCTATACGGAGGACCAGAAAAAGGAAGAGCTCCAAATGACCCAAGAGTGGGAGGCGCGATGCCAGCAAGAGGAAACACTCTAGTATCAAAATTCATTCATCCGATGGCTAAAGGAAGGAGAGTGGAACACCAAGTTCTTCCATAGAACAACCATGGTCAGAAGAGCCCATAACAAAATCCTGAAGATCAAGGGCCAGGATGGAATCGAGCAAGAGTCACATCAGGAGATCGAAAGCACTGTGGTTAGACACTTCCATGGGATATCCCAAGAACCGCATCAAGACAAATCAGAGGCCATTCAAAGGATAACCCAACATATACCATGCTTGGTTACCGAGGAACAAAACATCTTCCTTAACAAACCTGTCGTCATGGAAGAGGTGGACCAAGCTCTCCAGGAAATGCCCTGTGGGAAAGCACCAGGTCCATATGGATTTTCTGTGGAATTCTTCAAATCCTGCTGGGAAATCGTTAGAAATGACATCTATAAGATAGTAGATAACTATAGAAGGTCTGCCTCCATCCTTAAAGAACTAAACGCAACCATGATCACCCTAATCCCCAAAGAAAATGAAGCCAAAACCCCGGACTAGTAAAAACCCATAGCACTTTGTAATGTGATATACAAGATCATCTCCAAAGTCATAGAAAATAGATTGAAACCCCTCCTACCCTCACTGATCTCGCAAGAACAGGCAGGCTTCATGGAAGGTAGACAAATAATGGACAACATCATCCAGGCCCATGAGATCATTCACACCTTAAAACTTCAGATAGGGGGGGAATGTTAATACAATTTGACCTAGCAAAAGATTATAACAAAATTAGTTGGCATTATATGATCAAGACCTTGGAAGCCTTTGGTTTTACCCAGCACTAGATCATTTGGATTGTCATTTTAGTATCCACAACAAGCTACTCGCTACTAATCAATGGAGCCCCGACCAAACCTTTCTAGCCCACGAGAGGGATCAGACAAGGAGATTCGTTGTCTCCTTTCTTGTTCATTCTAATGATGGAAGGCCTCAGCTAAAGCATAAAGAACACAACAACAATGAGGGAAATAACAGGGCTCAAACCTTTCGAAAACTGTCCTACTTCAACTCACCAACAGTTTGTGGATGATACACTACTCCACGACATACCCACGGTCAAGGAAGCCAAAGCCTACAAACGAATCCTAGAAGATTTTGGGGAATCCTCGAGCGCTGAGATCAACCACTCCAAGTTGATGATCTTTTTCTTTAATACCAATCCAACTATCGAAAGGAATTTGACCAATATTCTAGGCTTTGAACAGAAAGCACGTCCAACCAAGTATTTTGGGGTTCCTTTGATAGACAAAGTTTATAAGTTGTCAACTTGGGAAGGATTAATAAACACGTTACAGGTGCGGGTAAAAAACTGGATGTATAGATCCCTTAACCTAGACGACAGACTGATCCTAACCAATACTGTTTTACAAGCCATCCCAACCTTTATGATGTTAGACTTCCCCACTCCAAAGGGGATCCTACAGAAAATTAGATCCATCCAAAGGGACTTCCTGTGGCGAGGGGCAGAAACAAAGAAAAAATGGGCCCTGGTGGCCTGGGAGAAAGTCTGCAGGCCAAAAATCAAAGGAGGCTTGGGGCTACAAGATCCACAAACGACCAACAATGCATATGGAGTGAAACTTTGGTGGCGGTGGGTCAAAGAAAATGCAACACTTTTGGTAAACCTATGGAAGGCAAAGTACGCACCGGACACCCACGACCAGGACATAATCCACTTTGGAGGAACCAGGGAAGGCTCAGCCATTTGGAACCTAGCATGGAACAATAAAGCATGGATTCAAACAAATAGCTTTCGGGAAATCGGGAATGGTAGAACAACCAGATTATGGGAGGATGCTTGGTAGCAGGAACCAAAGATGGAAAACCAAGACAGAGGGATACTCCAAAAGGACCTCATCACACAAGGAAAAATCAACATCTATCAATACTGGTAGCAGGGAATGAACCACAACAAATGGTGAATATGGGACAAGATTAATCCTCATAACAATGAGATACCCGCAACAACAATAAAAGAGGTGGAGGAGGAATTGGGTAAAAATAACAGTCATGGAAGGAGAGGACCAGTTGAGGTGGGACAAAAAGGACGGAGGGGAATTCAACCTAAAAGAAGTTCGATACTATATGACGGACCCAAACCAAGACGACCTAGAGAAACACTGGGATAAGCTCTGGAACAACCCCCAATGGCCAAAGATTAAGATCCTCCAGTGGATAATATTACACAACCGCATCCTAACTTGGGATAACCTAAGGAAAAGAGGTTTCACTGGTCCATCAAGATATCATCTTTGTCAAACTCAGGAAGAAACAACCAACCATCTCCTTGACGATTGTTCTTACACTACGGAACTATGGGACTGGGCAGCAAGTATCTTCCGCCAGTCTGATAGGATCAGTGGTAACACTACCACAACAATCAAGCTCTAGAGAGAAAACTATAGCAACCGAGAAGAGGTGAACCTCTGTTGTACCCTCACCCCAGGAATGATCATATGGTCGATATGGAAGGAAAAGAACCGATGCATTTTTAGAAACCAAAGCTGGCCAGAAGAGAAGATCAAGGAAACAATAACCTCCATGATACGCGATACGGTGATGAGACGCAACTGCTAGAAGGGTAGAGCACAACCCATGGATCAGGACTCCTGAGTCCTAGAGGCTTTCCAACTAATAGGTGGGCGCAAGCCCAATCCAAACAGACAATAGTTGCAACTCCAGGTAGGTGAGTGCAACTGGAAACCGCCACCTTCAGGCTCCCTCAAGTGGAATTTCGATGGGGCGGCGAAAGGCAACCTAGGAAGAACAGGTTTGGGAGGAGTAATCATGGATAGTAAAGGGAACATCATACGACTGTACATGGGAAGCCTGGGAAACTCAACCAATAACGCCGCAGAATTCGAAGCCCTAGAGACAGGCCTGGAAATTCTCAGTCGGGAGGGGATGATGAATTCCATAGTGGAAGGAGACTCCATGCTAGTCATCAACACAATGAGAAAACTCCAAAGCGGTACCAGAATAGGTAAAATCCAGAGGCACTAGCGATTGGCCTACCTATTGAAAAAAATCCAGGAGCAATTGCTGACAAGGATCATAGTGGATTTGCATTGGGTGAGGAGGTCATCAAATGGACTGGCGAACATAATAGAAAATGAGGGGGTTGAGAATGAAGGTCCAAAACTGGACACAATTTGGCGCAACATCCCGCAAGATCAATTCCGGACAGATTGCACCCAACTTGCGGCAAAATATTGGGACAACAGGATTAGTCTAGAAGATCATGGAAAGAATGGAGGCGCAACAGACACTGAAGGAAATGTAGTTCCCAGACAAGAGCTGATGGCACACCAATCAAATAAGGTTATAAATGCATACGTAGATCACACATCAGGCGAAGGTACGACACCACGGTCCCGTCAATAAAAATAAGTATAGAAGTTGCCCATTGGAAAGTAGAAGAGATAACTTGTAGGCAACAAACGATGAAGGATGACAGGTCACACCAAGTCCAAGTAGGAGAACACCTCACCTAAGTACTGAGATGGGACGGGGAAAGGGATGGCGTACAATGAGCAGGGCAAAGCATTGGCGCAGGGATAACGACAAGGTCATCAAGCGCACACGCTCTGGAACAGAGGATACTGATGGGTAGTACCACCTTGAAGAGCAGGCCATGATTGTTAGGACGGGACCACAACCGGGTTGGATCCATAAAGGCAGGGACACCAAAACCTACCACAAAACAAGGCATCGCAATTACAATGGCCACCTTACTTACCAGAAGGAGGTGAAGCGGAACAGGAAGAGAACCCAATGTAAGAACCACCACCTACAAGTGAAGATGGTACACATGAAGAAAACCAGCAGCAAGAGAGGCCCCCAGGGGAAGGAACCTCCACAGAGCGCTTGACAGATGAAAAGAATCAAATAGGCGTCCAGGGAAGAAAAGAGCACCTTCCTCACGAAGATAGACACCAAGGGGAAGAAGATCATTAAAATATGGGAGGGCAAAATCAACAACGCCCGCAAGGGCAAAGCCTAGTCAACACTAACCCGGGAAGCAGGTGGGATACGGGATCTCAGAGCCACACAACTGAGGTTAACCCTATACCACAGGACGGTGGAGGAAGCTTGGAGAACCAAAATGACGATAGGAAAGATGTGTGCGGACCAGGGGGAGACGAATAGGATGAAAACCAAAGAGCAGAAGAAATAGCATAGAGGAATTCTCAACCGCCTCAGTAATTTGGAGGCGGGGGTAAAAAGGATGGTGGAGGACCATAAAAGACAACAAGAGAAACTGGAAAGGATTGCAGGGCAATTTCATATCTATCTATGCTACGTCCACCATATAGATATCACTCCAGCCGACATAAATGGAACCCCAACATGCATCAAAAAGCTACGTTTGGTGGAACAGAGGGAGGAGGAAACGACAGAACAGGAAGGGGATGAAGAGCACCCCATCAACCTAGACTAGCGCAGAACCCGCCTAGATCATGTCTCTCAGAGTAGGAGCTAATCCCACTATGTTTAGACTTTTTGATTTCTTTTGATGAAGTTTTTAGACTGGATTATGGTAGCCTGGGTTGGTTTCCCATGGTGGTGACCCAAACACTTTTTGTTTATTCTCAGATATTGCATTTCAGGGACTCCGGATCTGGTTTCCGTTCAGCATATCCTGGGAGCCCATGCATCAATTTTGTACTATAACCTTATAACACAATATAGATTCACACACTCATTTACAAATAAAAATAAAATGAGTTATACATCACACTATAAGAGACCAATATCTACAATCTAATATATATATATGTGTGTGTGTGTGTGTGTGTGTGTGTGTGTGTGTGTATAATGCTAACCCTTGTATCCCACATTAACCAAGGGCATTGTAATTTCAATGATATATTGACTTTCATAATTTAAAAATATATATAAAATTGATATTATAATTTTTCAAAAAATACATTGCACTAGAAAAATAGGTTCTCTACAATTATACAATTTTTTTTGAAGGAAATTTCATCATTAAGGTACCCAATCCCTGTAGTAGCGGAGACACATACCTTATATTTTGCTAGAAAAATAGGATACCATTGTTAAAAAAACTCAAATTTCACATAGTTAGAATTCACAATTTCTAGAAATAAAAATTGTATATTGAGAGGCTAATTCAATTTCCTACATTTCATATTTTTACACCATATTCAAATTCATTATAAAATTACCTTGAATAATCCCTCCAAGTTAACATATTGTTTCTCTTCCATGCTTGCAATGCCACTAACGCATCAAGAGAGACCATCATTAGCTTGCACACACACACACACACACACACACACACACACACGATATTTTTATTTAAAAAGAGGGTTGCATTGAAGCAAATAAATTAATACAAAGTACAAAAACTAGGCCAAGGCCATAATTCCAAAATGTAAATTGAACAAAGTTCTATCTTGAATGACATACAATCCTAGAAAAACATATTCTATCCTAGAAGGTATATTGTCATACATACTACCAAAGAAAACAAACTACCTGGAAAAACATAAATTAGCAAAGAAATAATATACTGGTTGTTTGGCTTCTCTGGGGATTCTACTAACTAACGCTTCTTCATAGTTGTCACTTTGGAGGCCTTGCAATTATTCTCCTTAATATATGCATATTGAAAAATGTTACGTTGTTCTAATTCTAGATTGGGAGTTTGTAGAGGTTCCTTTGGGTTGACCTAGACAAAACTTGGTGAAGGGGAAGAGTTTGAATGAAAGGGGGGATTATACACACTATTTGGAATACCAAGGTGAGGGATGATGTGCTTCATGATATGTTTTACCAAATCAATTTGGATAAATACATTCAAATTTTTGTTGCGTTGGACTCTCATATACACATTGACCTCCTTTTTCCAATTTCTTAAATCCACTACATGTCTTGTTGTATCCACAACATAGTTATCTCAAGCCATGTTGCTATGTTGGGTTTTTTGCTCAATCTCTAGGTCTCACCTTTGCCACCTAATCTTAGCATTGACAATACCATATTGGGCTTATTAAATATCCTTCATACACTGCTTAATCCATTTCTCAAATTCACCCAACTCACAAAGATTAAACACCCCTTGTTGCAGTGACATAGTGCCATCTTGAACCAAGTTGATAGAGAAACTAAGCCAAGATCAAGTCTAATAGATAATTAAGGGTGAAGACTAAGAACAATGGAGAAGAGTTCCCTTTATTGCTTAAAGCTACCAAATGTTGAATGCTAAAAAAGAGTAGAGCTAAAACAATGAATCACCATAAACCTAAGATGAAATGAAATTGGCACATATCCCAATGATATAACCCACATTGATCACCAAACAAAACGACCATTCAATTCATAAAAATCACACAAGCGAGAGCGAGAAGGAAGTAATGTTACATCGAAGATTAATTAATACCATGCGGATTCCTAAGGAAGCCCCAATCATTTCTAATGTTACACCATGGGGGGAGTTGAAAAGAGATGTTCCCATTTATTTGACGTAAACCCAAAATTAAGCCAACACCCAAACTTTCATATCGATTTGTAATTGAGTATTCTTATAGTATTCTTTTTATCGATAAATATAGGAGTACTAGTTTAGGGAGATAATTTCCATGTTTTGCTCGAAGTATTATTATTGAATTACCGACCACGAATGCCTCCCTCGACCTTTGTGCTTTAAGAAGTAAGAAACCTTTGAACATGGTTGGAGCCTCCACTTCATTGATCATGGAAATTCCAATCCCTTCCACATGTCTATTCATATGTGCAATTATATAATTTCTTGATCCTAAGTGGCTTTGGATGCACTATGGAATGAGTACATATAGATCTGGCTTTGGATGCACTATGGAATTGGATGCACTATGGAATGAGTACATCTAGATCTAGTAGAAACAATACATTCGAAAAATGTTTAAAAGTTATTTTATTATTTTGATTTGTATTTCTATAATGTTATAAATTACATTATAAATTTTTGAATGGTTTCTTGTATGATTAGTTAAAAAATAGAGTGGGGAGATAGGAGATTTTATAGTTGTAAAAGTTATTCTAAAAAACTAAAATAGTGTATCTAATAAAGGAGAGACATAGATCAATAAAATATGTATATTTGCATTGCAACTATTCAACCATTATTTTAGTAGGAAACACTATTTGTAATTACCCTATTTGTATAGGAATTGGGGGAACAACATTGTGGTACTGGAGGCCAAGTTTGCAGGCTTGGCAGCGGATTTCAGGGTTGGCGGTAGAGTTCTACGTAACAACAT
Source organism: Picea sitchensis (assembly GCA_010110895.2). Classification (NCBI taxonomy): domain Eukaryota; kingdom Viridiplantae; phylum Streptophyta; class Pinopsida; order Pinales; family Pinaceae; genus Picea; species Picea sitchensis. The sequence continues at coordinate 46,940 of SNQJ01S0085626.1, read as the reverse complement.
TATCTTATTAAGATGCATTGAATTCACAATAAATCACCCTCACCCATGTCTTAAAAAATCTTGCATATCCAACAACGAAATTGAACGACAAGTTCGGCACAACAAGCCTGCATAGACATAACTAGTCACAATCAAAGTCTCAATGTGTATCTGTTTTTGTTTTGTAGATTCAGCAAGTCGTAGATCGAAGCATTCAAAGAGCCACAATGTTTCTACCATAGTGCTTTTGCATAGATACTAGTAATTGCTCCAGGAAGGTATAAGGTATGTTGAAAGAATATTTGTTGAAAGAAGATGATATTACACGTGAAATAGAAATGTGATTTTCTTTAAATGCTAGCCCAAGTCTGAAATTAAGCAAATTATATATATATATATATAATTCTCAGGTCTAAGTAGTTAATTTCCTTTGAAAAACCATTAATATTCTCATTTTCAAATTTCGATCTTATCTGGTAGGGACTAAGCTGCCATGCAACTTTTGTTATATATTATCATATACTAGCAACAACCACAACAACCACCTTGATGTAAAAAGTGGTTGATATATATCGATCGATGCCATTAATTTAAAAAGGTGGAAAATGACGTCGATCGACGTATATCAATCACTTTTTACATAAAAGTGGTTGTTGCTAGTTGACGGCCTACATGCCTTCCAGACCACCATTAATATATTAATACATAATTAATGTATTAATTAATTATTACATTAATATTATATTAATGTATATAAATTAATGAGATCTATTAATGTAATGTATTACATTAATGTAATAGATAATAATAATG
>SNQJ01S0085626.1:29946-42753 GCA_010110895.2 Picea sitchensis | reverse complement strand
TAATTAATTTTTAAAATTAGAAAATAATTATATTGTAAAATGATTAATTTTATTTAAAAAAATAATTATCTTCAAAATATGAAATTATATTTAATTAATTTATTAAAAATTATATTAAAAATAAGATTAAAATTTATATTAACATTATATTTAAAATAAAATTCAATTATATTAACATTATATTTAAAATAAAATTCAATTATATTAAAATTATATTTAATTATATTAAAATTAAATTTAATTAATGTAAAATTAAATATATTTAATTTTTTTTAAAATTAAATTGTTTATAATTTTATAAACGTAACCCTAATAACGTACGTAACCCTTACGCAACGGGGAGGTAACCTTTAAAACATACAAATGAAACGACAAGGTTGATACTGACAGTTCACATTCAAGTTACCACAAACGGCCATAGCATCCGCTCAGTGACAATAATTTTTGTTGTTATTTTTTAATCATTGAACATGGCACTCTGGTGGTGATAAAGTAATTTTTTAATCTTATTTAATAAATGTGAAAAAATAATCACATTTACATTCACATTTACATTTAAATGTGAAAAAGTAATCTTATTTAATCTTATTCTCCACAACAATACAAATAATTGTGAATTTTACATTTAAAAAAGAAAAAATAATTTAAATAATAAATAGTTGATTTTACATACAAATAATTGTGAATTTTACATTTAAAAAAGAAAAAATAATTTAAATAATAAATAGTTGATTTTACATTTTGAAAAGGAAAAAACAATTTAAATCACTACAATGCAAAAATGATGACTTCTAAATACTATGTTGTAAATTTTGAATGTTCCACTAAATTAAAAATTAAATTGTAAAAAAATAAATTATAATTTAAAAAAATAGAAATAAAAACTATTAAAACATAGATTAGAATATATCTTAAAAAAACATATATTTAAATGCTATTTTCTCAATATTGATAATATCATGAAAATGCAACTTTTATATCTTTCTATCTATCTACGATGGAAATATTGTAAAAACGTGAGAAGCGTGGCATCTGCGAGGCTTGGTAAGTAAGTCGTTATATTCTCGAGCATATGGATAAACGAATAACACGAGATAATTTCAAAAAGTTTACGGGAATGTTTTGCAGGTAAATTGGGGTCAGCCGCGATGTGTTGCGTAGGTGCAAGACATCTTCCACTTCGGGTTATAATTAAAAAAGGAAAGTATAATCGACTTGCCTTGCCGACATGAGAGACCAATCGCAAGCAATCCAAATCATGCAGCTCTTTCGGTTTTATAATTACATATATAAATACACAGACACAGATTGGTACCATCCATCATCTTTGGTTTTGTCGCGGGCCAGCACATCATTTCTGTAGTTACTAAAAGAAGGCGCAAACCGTAGCCCGATATCTGCAGCATTCGCATATATTTGTCTTCCATTCCCCACTTTGTTGAGAGAGGAGATTAAGGTACGCAGTACGCAGGATGGAGTCTGAGTTCGAGCCTGCAGTACGCACGGAGGAGACTCCTGGAGCTCTCATCGTCATCGTTGATATCCCAGGTAGGTCAATTCCATAAATATATGTATAATTATACCTTTCTTCCCTTGTTATGAAATCTACAATGCGTTGCCTCTCCGTGTTTGTAGAGTACTTTTTGACCTAATTGAATCAATGATTTACCTGTGCAGGTTTTAGAAAAGAAAATCTGAAAGTGCAGATTGAGAACCGGAGAGATCTCATCATCAGCGGAGAACGTGGTGTGAAGGAAATGGAGGAAATGACGAAGGTCGGAGGAAAATTGGAGAAAATGCAAAGATTCAGAAAGGTTATCGGCCTCCCCCCGAATTTGAATATCGATGAGCGCATCACTGCCAAGTTTAGGGATCAAACGTTGCGTGTCTCCTTGCCTTTGCTTCACATCTCCGACCAACAGAATCAAGAGGCGATTCCTGCCAGTGGAAAGCCAGTTCAATCGTCGCAATCAAAGGACGAGAGGTCGAGTCCCGCAGGAAAACAAGATTCGATGCAGGAACAATCTGGGGTTGCACAAGACGATCAAAGAGCAAGGTATCCAGAGGCGATTCGACGGGATGATGATAAAGCAAAAGGCAGTGCAGCTGCGGAAAAATCGAAAGGATTGGTGGAAGGGAAAAAAACAGAAGCGTCTAAGCTTGCCCAAGACTTTGTTCATGGGGAACCACCAATATCAAAAGGCGCTCAGGCAGTATCTGCAGAGGCCGTCGCTCGAGACCAATCTCAATTTCTACAATCGAAATCCAAGCAAGACGAAGAAGAATCGGATGATGAAGAAGAAGGATCGGATGATGATGAAGAAGAAGCGGATGAACAAGAAGAAGCAGCAGCAGCAGCTGAAGACGAAGACAAAGGTGAAGGTGATGAATGCAGTTTACCTATCCCAAATGACGAATTTCCAGAGAAGCAACTTCGAAATCCTTATTGCACTAGGCGTTCACGGCTTTTCACTAGATGTTGTATTGTTTTATAATGGTTGTTTTATCTGTTGGCTTGAACCTCCTTTACATATTAAGGTTCCGATCATAAATTAAAAGCCTTGATTTACATATATACAACTCGTCGCCAAAAAATACGAACATTTAGTTCAGCGTTATGCGCATAATATTAGAAGTGCGTTTCTGCACCCGATCTGTATCTCTGCTCTTGACACAGAAGGGCTACAGCAGTCTCTGTGTCTGCTAATAAAATATTTGCTTTCACAGCTCTGGTGTCACTCATATTTTATATCAAAAAATTATAACATAGCAGTGGACTAAGTGGTTTGAGAGTTACCACTCGGGCACGCTTATGATAAGAGAGAATTATTCTTTATTGCACTGACAGAGAAGGCATCGTATTGTGTAAATTTACCCTCATAACTTCAGAAACTAAATTTGGAGTGAAATTGAATTCTAACATTTTAACAAGGTTAAATTATTGAATGATTTAATTTAAATATGGATAGGAAATAAAAATTATACTTGTACATAGGTTATGGTGTATTATATTAGTCACTTTTGTTGTTGGAATTGATATTCCTCACAAATTTAAGTGAAATAATAGTATTGTTGTTGGAATTGATATTTTAAGTGAAATAATAGTATTGGAAATATGATAAACTTTATAGAATTTAAAATAATTGTAAATCAATAAAATTTTGACTATGGGATAAGAAGAAACTATTATTTGTTATCTTTTATACTTGTGAAATATTTTAAATGGTTGTAATTTCTCTAGATAATAGTGGAAAAAGATAACATGACTCTAACTAGTTACCTAATGTATAAGAACAAGATAAACAAAATGGAAGACAAGAGACTTCCTAATATTACTTGAAACTCTAGTCAAAACTAGTATTAAAAATATTATTACATCTAAATTTAAGGAGAAATTGTGGTGTGATAAAGAATTAGAGGATAAAATAAATTACAATACTATAAGGAGGTGATCAATCATAATCTTCAATCTCAAAAGTCTCACTAACTCTATTGTGAAACAACAATTCCCAAAAAGTGGAAGAATTTGTCATATTTGTGACACTAAGAGTTGAAGATGAAAAACACTTTGTCTTAAATTTTTTAAAGAAAACCAAGTAATTCCTTACCTTTTTTAAGGTCAAATAAACCAACTTCAAACCAAATTCAATATTAATGGACATTAGCCACCACCACAAGCATCATTATTAATTCTAATATTTTTAAATAAAAATGATGAAGAGGATGATCACATGTCATTCTACCCTTTCTCGCAATATAGGAATTGTGAAATTGTGGTGAAACCTGCACAAAGAATCTAGCTATCAACAATGAACATGAAGCTTGCAAAGTTGAGATAAGAAGAGAAGAATTGGAGAGAAAGAATAAAGAATTGTACTAACCACTAATCCACACTCAAAGAATGAATAATTTACAATAGATATAAGATACATGGTCAAACTAAAGCACCATAGTGACATAAAACTGAGTGCGTTGCCACCTAGTCCTAGTTAACCAACCATGCAGTCATCAATCAACTAGCTTACACAAGTGGAGTGGAGAGAATCTCATGCATGGAAATTTTTAGCACTCTCCTATCTGCATGCATGTGAAGTGTGTCCTCCTAGAGATGACTCCAAGGTGCGCATGCAACACTTGGTGATAATATCGAGGTTGTCATGCGAGATTTGACCCTAATAGTCTAACTAAAGTACAATTGAGTAATGACTACAGATAATGTGGTGCTCTCATCTAGGGGAGAGTATCTCAGACCAAGGGACACCCTCAATATAGACTAATGAACATAGGAAGATAAATATTAGGTGGGTGTGTAATATCTCCAATACCCCCGCTGAAGTACTACTGGGGAGTACACAATGAAATGGGTCCCGGTAAGAAGCAATGTTAGGTACCCATTCTACAATGCATATAAGAAACATAGAACAACTAAAAAAGAGGAAAGAGAAAAAACCACATGGGAACAAAACCCTCTCTCAAAACACAATGCTAACTAAGACTGCTTCTTTGTAGTTGAGTTCTTCATACAAAGGAGACCTCAAAAGTGTGCTAGTTTCTGCTCGGTGAAGTTTTTGTTGAATATGTAGATGTATGTATGGATCTTATGAAGTAAATGCATGAGTGAGATGTATGTATCTATACACTTGATCCAATTGGAAGGAAGAGGATAAAAAAACCCTTCATTCATGGTATTTTTCCAATACAAATTCCCTTCAGCCTCTGCATATGTATGAGGGTCGGATGCCAAAACCATGTAGCAATGCATGGGAATCACTGGTTCTGTGGCTGTGAGAGCACGTGGATCTCCCGCAAATTGAGATGTCGTCCTTCTAGGATTGGTAGGGTCACCTGCAAGATCATCAACTACCAGTAGGATGGAATGTATCCATTTGGGTATTGGTTCTAGATTGACACATGCATGCTCATGTACTTTTGAATATAATTCAGAAATTAGATCTGAAATTTTATCTAAGTAGCAGGATGCAACATATTTTAAATCAGCTTCAAGAGGAAGTTGAGAAGCTTGTTCTTCCAGTTTCTTTCCTACGGGCTTTGTCTTGTCATTCTCTGGCATGCATTCTTTAGAATCTTCCTTATCCTAAATAGGACATCCAATTTGGTCCATAGTTCTTCTAGAGTTGAGACTAATATCACATGGAATTGTTTTTTAGGAGAAACAAACACGCAAATAAGTCTGAAATCCATATCTTTCTTACTGAGAAATTGATTTTTTTCATCGATTGAAGTGGGATTTTTTTTCTGTAGCCATAGTTATTTGATATAATCCTCTACATCTGAGGTGAAATAGAATCATTGGCTTCCAATCGAAGTAATTTTTTGGCATAAGAAATGACGACGGTGGAAATTCCATTCTTTGTAGTTGCTTCAATATTTTGTAACTATAAATGATTATTTGTACGCATTCTTCCTAGACCCTGTGGGATATGATACCATGTGAAATTGTGGTGAAATATGCAAAGACAATCTATCTAAGGAAAAATGAACACTAAACTTGCGAAGTTGAGTTAAGAAGTGAAGAATTGGAGAGAAAGAATAAATAATTGTATTAACAAAATGAAAGAATGGAAAAATACACATGATATACTGTACACGGATGAACTAATGCACCATCTTAGTGATATATAGAGATATTTCGACACAAACTGAAAGAAGCATGAGTGAACAACCACCTAGTCCTATTTAATCGACCATGTGTTCATCAACTAACTAGTCTAGACAAGTGGAGTGGAGAGAATCTCGTGCATGCATAAGTGGTGCACCCTCCAAGCCTCATCCATGTCAATTGCACCTTATTCATAGCACATGTGGGATTTGATACCATGTGAAATTGTGTTGAAACTTGCATAGAGAATCTAGCTAGAAACAATGAACACGAAACATGCAGAGTTGAGAAAAGAAGAGAAAAATTGGAGAGAAAAAATAAAGAATTGTATTAAACACTAATCACACTCAAAGAGTGAATAATTTACAATATATATAAGCTACATGCTCAAACTAATGCAGAATAGTAATCTTCTAGACAGATGTGGAAACACACTGATGGAAACATAAGTGAACTGCCACCTAGTCCTAGTTAACCAACCACACAATCATCGGTTAACTAGATTACACAAGTGGAGTGGAGATAATATCATGCATGCATATGTGTAGTGCTCTCCTATCCTCATTCATGTGAAGTGTTCCCTCCTATTGATGATTCCAAGGTGATCATGCAACACTTGGCGATGATATTGAGGTTTCCATGAAATACTTGACTCCACTAGTCAAACTGACGTAAATCTTAGTAATGACCGAAGAGGATGTGGTGCCCTAATCTTTATGTGGTACTCATATACATTTTCTTTCCTTCCATGATGTGGAAACAAATACAATAACACGTTATGAACTATTTTTCCTTCCTTATGTTTAAATATTCTTTCTTATTTGCAAGATGTATTTTTCTTGTTCCAATCATAGGCGTTGATGTAATGAATGATAAAATATTTATTTATAAATATAAACATAATTATTATCTAAGTGAGAAATAGAAGAACACCACCTCTTGAAAAACACAAAAGATACTCTTGAATCCTCTTAGAAGTACCATGTGAGGTTGTCTCTTATCCTTAATAGGAGATGAGATCAACAAGTCTTTATGCTTTAATAAGTAAGATACATTTGATCATGGTTGGAGCCTCCACTTTATCGTTAATGGAAATTCAAGTTTCCCAAACATACATAACTTCTTATTTCCTTCGAAATAAAAATAAATCCCCTACGCCTACCACCCTAATATCAATTGAAATTATACTAATTGACATCATCTTCTTAGTATATTAAAGGAAACAAATCATATCTTCCTTTTCCAAAACCAATTCTTGATTAGCATGTGTGCACCCTTGTCTTATGAAAGGTGAGATGTAGTATCATGAGTTGGAATTGCATGCATTATAGATAACTTTAATTAATATTTATGAGTTAGATATGCTTTATTATGTACTTTGTATGTTAATGCGATTGTGGAAATTTCTTGAACACCTTATGGTTTACTTTCATACATGAGTACATGGGTTCTGAGTTGTTACCATTCATTGATGATAAGCATAGTGGGGAACCCTCATTACATAGGGAATGTACATGGTATTTTCTATTAGTCATGTGATGACATATAATTACTTGATAATGTGTACACATTACTTGGTTATGCTATTGCATTAGTTTGGTATTATTAGTCCCTACCGAAGGCTAGGATTATAGAATTCAATTCATCATTGAATGCATATTAGTTCATGGTTGAATTTTCATACATTTCTTTATATCATAAGTTTTTGGAATGGTTTGTAATTTTTCTCATTAAATATTTTATGAAATTGTATTTGTTTACAATCTTATTGGTTCTAACATTTGAAGTGTTATTGTTGAACTGGTGACCGAGTTCTCAAAAAATAAGCTCTTTCCATTAAAACAGGTTGGTAAGGTTTTAAATAACTCTGCAACCACTATGTTCACAACACTAAGTTGGTAAAGCTCTAAATAAATATGTAGCCACTACATTCACAACATTGCCTATCTACCCAAATTTAAATAACTATGTAGCCACTGCATTCACAACACCACCCATCTGCTTGACTGCTGTCTATTTGCTTCACCATCTATCTTCTTCAAACTACTATCTATTTTCGTCACCACCTTCTTTCTATTTTCTTCACCATAGAAACTATTCATTGGAAGCTCCATAATTCCTATGAAAGGTTACACAAGTATTCCTTCTCCAAATTGAGAAATTCCTTCTCCAAATATAGGATGTAGTTTATCAATCAATGGAGGATGTACTTGTAGCCACTACTCAATCACTCTTGTCCTTCAAAAAACCCATTTGAAATAGCAATGAAACTTCTTCAATTCTGCTAGAAATACTATAGCCCATATCCTTAACTCATTTGTAGCCAGTAGTTGACTAAATTTCAGTGGGACAACCGACAATAACAGAGCAAGAAGAAGAGGAAAGATCCCCACTACATATATTGAACCAACAACAGTTATATTTGAACCCTTCTTTTTATATGATATCCAAAAGAAGAGAAAGCATGGAGATGGATGAATGGCCCTATAGGAATCTCACCACTACCTTCCCATGAAACGAAGGTCACAGATAGAGAAGGGACAACCTACACCCACAAAGTCTCATCTCATTGTCTTTCAATTATGAAAAAACCCAGTGTAGATGAAAAATAATCAATAGTGCACAAGGTTCAATGAATCTGATCTTATGTTATAATTCAAGTTTCTATAGCCTTAAAAATCATATATAAACTTCATTTTTGATAGCATGCATACATAAAATGGAAATCTTGACAGTAGTAAAGAAGTTTCCATCCGAGTCGACAAATATTTGGAAAACAACAGTCTAGGGTCGAGCTTTATTTGGTACATCTTCCAATTCTTCCAAACCTAGTGACCTAATAATGTATTAAACCTTCCTGGATGTCACGTTTTCAATCTACCAGAGCAGGGAGCCTTTACTATCCAACTGCTACTTACTATGATCTAATGACTACCAACGATGTTGCTTTGGAAGTTGCTTTTGATTTTTCTCAAAGTATAATTCAATCATGAAGAAAATAAACATATTCATCCTTGATTATACCACTGCCATATTCCGCGACCTTGCTTTCTCTTCCTAGGAGATCCATAATTTCGAGACTACATCCTCTCTTTTTTGATCTTCCCGACCCCTTTCTTTTCCCATTTCTTTATGGGGCATGTTGAAGATGAATATATACCATTTTGACCACACTTATTGATTGAGATCAATATTGGCCAAAGGTTGGTCCTTGAGATCCACCAACACCTTACCAAGTATCCTTGTCTGCTCCAACTTTGCTTTTCATGGTGAAAATTTGATAAGGTCACGAAGGAATAAAACCTAATAGTGTCACTAAGATCCATCAAAATAACCTTACAACAATGTTCTCTTCCAGTTACATCCATTCTTGAATTATATTTTCTCATTTGGGGCTCAAGAGCTCACAAACATTGAGACTCCAATGTAAAAGACCTTTCCGTGTGACTTCCAACATCCTATTATATTAGGCATATAATTCCTTTTCATTATCCTCTAGACTATAATTCGTTTTGGTACCTCAATGGCTCGAAAGAAGTGGATACTGAGCCTCTTTCAGTTGAAGTAGGTCATGAGGCTAGGTTTTAAGGGGGCACCCACTAGCCTAGTTCAGTAAGGGTGGCTCCTCTTCCTTTGGTTGAGAGTTCTATCGACTTCTGCAAAGCTCTTGATTTTTTTGGCAATAGTTCCCCCAACCAAGTAATCACTTTCACTTTGTAGGTAGTAATAAGAATAATAATGAGCCCTAGGTCAACTTGCGGGAATGGAAACTAGAAGAGTATGCACAGGGATGGTACTGTAAAATGAAAACATGAATACATGGCTTCACAATACACGACCAATAGTTACACTAATTCAATGCATGGTTTCACAATACATAGCCAATAGTCACACTACTCCAATATTCTCTGAAAGTTTCACCGCTATGTGCAAGTGTGAAAACTAGCAACATTTGGCATGTTCTTCTTGTTTCTCAATTTTATCATAAGTTTCCTTTCTTCCTTCACTCACACAACAACTATTTTAGTTTAGTCAATATATTAGTTGATGGTAGAGAAAATTATTTACAATTAATCTAATCAATATATTAGTGGATGGCTCAAAAAAATATATATGAACATGTGGAAACATTGTCATTAGTTTTAAAAAAAGAGTGCTCATTAACCGACTTGAACTCTCCTGTAATGGTTGGACAATGAAGTAGGTCTCATCGAAAATTGTGTCCCATTAAAATTCATGGAGAAAAGGTGTAACCATTTCTAATCAGACTTTGAACCCAACATTTGTTGGTTTCCCTACCATTGAACCACCACATTAGGTATTGTTTTATATCAAAATTTATAAGTAAATTATAAATAACTTCCCTCAATCTCACATTTGATCTATAAATAAAGCATGAAATTGAAATATATATATATATTTGATCTCAATCATGTAATATGCAAGTGCAATTTATTTAGTCTTGATTATTAAGATTTAAATTTAATATAATAGTATAATAGGAAAATAAAACATGTAGATTAAATTTATGTGTGTAGTACACTAATCCTCAATAGATGTGATGTCTGACAATTACATGATCATGTAATAAATAGATGATGATATATTAAGATTCTCATACTATGTAATAAAATTATCACACACCCACTATGACAACTAAGATTTTCTTTTTCTTTTTGTCTTTTCTTCGAGGCATAGAATCCCTGAATTTCTATGGGGCCTGGCGCAGACCCTCCCTTCCCTTATCCTCCCCCATGTGATTGTTGGCTATGACCACAGGCCTTACCAAAAAGGTGCTTCCAACTTTCGCGATTCAGGGAATCACGATGAAAGCGTTCCCAGGTTCTCTATCTTTCGAAATGTCGAAACTCGAAAGGGTCTAACAGATCCTTAGCTCCTCCCTTGGGTTGCTTGTCATATGACCGATCCTATGACCTGGTGTTAATCCTCTAAACGCTTTTGGGGTTTCGCAATTCATGGAATCGCGATGCAAGCATTCCTCCTTTCCCTTTCGAATCCCTGGAACTCAAAAGCCCAGTGTCATCCAGATCTACGGCCTAGATCGTCGACTTGATCAACGACTTGGCTTAAATCCCGACATTCTACCTTTCAAGATTTTGGCGGGGTCTTCATTCCTATTTCTCTTATGTCCAGAACCCTGGTGGCTTTAGATCTTCACCACGTGTCCCTACAAATGGGCGGTCCAGATTCTTTTGGGACTCCTCCTTCTTACCACAAGACCCTGTCCGGTGACCTAGGGCTCATTCATAGAGCGCGTCGAGGTTTCACGTACCGGGATTTCGCAACTGGCGAAGACGAGGGGTCTTTCCCTTGGGTTTCACGGGTGCTAAAATACCGAAACCTATTCACGCTAAACCGGCTCATCCATAGAGTACGTTGGGGTTTCGGGTACTAGGATTTCATGACTTGCGAAGAACGAGGGGTCTTACCCTTTGGTTTCCCAAGTGATGAAACGCAGAAACCTATTCACACTAAACCGACTCATCCACAGAGCGCGTCGGGATTTCGGGTACCGGGATTTCGCGACTTGTGAAGACGAGGGGTCTTCCCCTTTGGTTTCCTGGGTGCCGAAACATCAAAACCTATTCACGCTAAACCAACTCATCCATAGAGCGTGTCGGGGTTTCAAGTACTGGGATTTCGTGACTTGCGAAGACGAGGGGTATTACCCTTTGGCTTCCCGTGTGCTGAAAAGCCGAAACGCCTAAGACCCGAGAGAACTATTTTCTCTTATTAAAGGTTTCCAGACTCAGATCACATGATCCTTCAACGGGTTCCTGGGTAATTATCCCTAGGCTTGGTGACCTGACTGAAAATCCTTCTTAATTCACCGAGTTATGAACTCTGTGTCAGGGGTAAGTAAACTCATGGGTTTACTAGAATGGTAGTCTTTTCAAGGAACTCACTCTAGCTCTGGAATGTGAGGGAACTTCTCAGAAGGAGGTGCCTTCGGGAAATCAAACCAGGACATAGCGCGAGTCAAGTAGATGGAACAAATCTCAAGGGAATGGACTCGTATTCTGAACTTATTCATTCTATACATAAATCGATTAGGGTCATATGAGTATAAGCATGCATCCATTATTTCCGATCAAAACAGAAGGAAAACACTTCAATACAGAAACCATTTATGAGCGTATAAACATGAGCATGCGTCCCGGATATTCAATTCAAGATACAAGATATAAACACTTATCAGAAATGCCAGGTGTGACGCGACTGCTGAGAGGGGTGCTCGTTTCCACTCAACCGTAGGCTCAGTGACTCCAAACGGATTTACCACTAGCCACTCCCGAGCTAGACCACGATGGTTGAGATTCAGTCTCCTACTCCCAGCTCAATGGAAGTCAAGGACGAAGGTTACTCTCCTTCTTCTGTGTTCAGAACTCCCTGTGTTTCAAGAGTTTTCTCCAGTTCTCTTTAGCGATCCCTGTTGCGCGTGTTCTTTCTCCCTTACCACACTTCCTCTCTTGCCTTTTCTCTGCAAGTTTGCGCGTGGCGTGAATTTCCCCATCCGTGGTCAGGTCTAGGAGTTGTTACGGATGGGCAGTTCACCCCCATACCCTCATTAACTCTTGAGGAGCCTCCCCACCTACAAATCTGACGGGAGATCCATTCCAGGGTCAGAGAGTTGCTTTGGTCTTTGAGCAAGTAAAAACCAGTACGGTACTGCCTCGATGGAAGTTAACACAACCATTCCAGGTCCCTTCCACCACCTCTCATTAGCCATCGTGGTGTCTTTTAGCACACCCCCCCTCCCAGAAATCATTCAACACATAATACTAACATAATTTACATTCATCGACCTTTTATACAAAGGTCTGTCAAATCAAACATTCACATCTTTGAGTTTGCCATAGTTCTTGGCCAATATAGTTATTTTTACAGATTGGGGGAAACAGGGTGTTACAATTCCCTCCCCCTTAAAGGAACATCGCCATTGATGTTCTATCTATCAATATGGCATGTATGTACAGAAGTAAACAAAATCGGATATGCTTGTTTCATGGCATCTTCTATTTCCCATGTAGCCTCATCTGGGCCAAAATGTTTCCACTGCACCTTGACTTGTGCAATGGTTCGGTTCCTGAGTGGGGTTTCCTTTATGTCCAGTATGCATTGAGGTTCTGGTAGGAATTCTCCCTCCAGTTCCACCTGGATCACAG
>SNQJ01S0085626.1:0-26552 GCA_010110895.2 Picea sitchensis | reverse complement strand
ACATAATTACAATTCTTTTGCATATAACATGATCTGTAACGGGGCTCGGCCTTGGGGACACTACACTTAGCAACTCGAGGAATCTGTTGATATATTCCTCTATGGTGCATTGTCCTAGCTTCAGTTCATAGAATTCTTTAGTCTTTTCGTAGAAATACTTTTCCGACAGATACTTCTTCTTGAAGTATTTCTCAAACCGTTCCCAAGATAGGTCCTCTTCGTGAATTCCTTTTACGTTCTTAAGGTCTTCCCACCAAATGGAAGCCTTCCCATTCAGGTTGAAAGCGGCTACTCGGGCCTTCAAGTTTTCTGAGAAGTCATGGACTCTGAAATACTTCTTTAGTCCAAGCAACCAGGCCTCCACTTCCTCTCCCTTCTTTATTTCACCGTCAAAAGAGGGTGGTTTGGCCTTCTTGAATTATTTGATATTATGAGTTTTGGAATGATTTCGCTTCTTTCGTTTTCTTTGGGAATAAGAACTAGTTCTGCTACTAGAAGAATCCTCTGAATCACTAGTTTCCTTTCCAGAGGAATTGTTCGATGCTTGTCCCTTATCTCTAGGGTGGAACTTTCTCGAGGTGCTCCTTGTCTTTGTCTGTCGTTTGTTCGCGTGACTGGTGTCACGTCCATGCTGTAATTGTCTTTGTATGTCGGATAATCTCTGCAGCAAGACTGCATTAATTTTAGTTTTCTTCTCTTGCTCTTTTATCAACCTCTCCTTGTCGGCCTTGCAGCTCTATAGTTCGACCATGAGGCTTCTCACTGTCTCAGCTAGAACTGGAGGGGTCTCTATTACTCTCCTTTCGTCAGACTCTTCATCTCTATTGTGGGATCCATCCCCCATTTTGTGGTGCATCACCATTCTATGCGTCTGCAGTTTCCCATGGTTGATCGTCTGCTTGTTGTGCAAGAAAAAAACTTGTTGTTAGTCAACATTATATTCATTCACAATCAGCGCATGATTCATATTTTTCAAATGCATACACACAATAGGAATTTTCATTCTTAACTTCGGATTTTGATAAAGGGGGTTAAGGTAGAGGGTTACTCCTTTTAAGTGTACTTCAAATGGAATTTCTGTGCAACTCATTCATGAGCCCAAGCAGGACAAGTGTTGTAACCATGCTCTAATACCAATTTATCACATACCCACTACGACAACTAAGATTTTCTTTTTCTTTTTGTCTTTTCTTCGAGGAAGAGAATCTCTGAATTTCTATGGGGCCTGGCGCAGACCCTCCCTTCCCTTATCCTCCCCCATGTGATCGTTGACTATGACCACAGGCCTTACCAAAAAGGTGCTTCCGGCTTTCGTGATTCAGGGAATCGCAATGCAAGCATTCCCCTGTTCTCTATCTTTCAAAATGCCGAAACCCAAAAGGGTTTAACAGATCCTTAGCTCCTCCCTTGGGTCACTTGTCATACGACCGATCCCATGACCTAGTGATAATCCTCTAAATTCTTTTTGGGTTTCGTGATTCGGGGAATCACGATGCAAGTGTTCCTCCTTTCCCTTTAGAATCCCCAGAACTCGAAAGCCCGGTTTCATCCGGATCTATGGTCCAGATCGTCGACTTGATCAACGGCCCGGATTAAATCCTGGCATTCTACCTTTCGGGATTTTGGTGGGGTCTTCATTCCTATTTATCTGATGTCCAGAACCCTAGTGGCTTTAGATCTTCGCCACGCGTCCCTACAAATGGGCGGTCCAGATTCTTTTGGGACACCTCCTTCCTACCACAGGACCCTGTCTGGTGACCTAGGGCTCATTCACAGAGCGCATCAGGGTTTCGCCTACCGAGATTTCGTGATTGGAGAATACAGGGGGTCTTGCCCTTGGGTTTCCTGGGTGTCAAAACACAAAAACCTATTCACGCTAAACTGGCTCATCCACAGAGCACGTCGGGGTTTCGGGTATCGAGATTTTGTGACTTGCGAAATGAGGGGTCTTACCCTTTCGTTTCTCGGGTGTCGAAATGATAAAACCTATTCACGGTAAACCGGCTCATCCACAGAGCGCATCGAGGTTTTGGGTACCGAGATTTCACGACTTGGAAAGATGAGGGGTCTTACCCTTTTGTTTCCCGGGGGCCAAAACGCCGAAACCTGTTCACGCTAAACTGGCTCATCCATAGAGCGCGTCGGGATTTCGGTTATCGAGATTTCATGACCTGCGAAGATGAGGGGTCTTACCCTTTGGTTTCCCATGTGCTGAAACGCCGAAACCTATTCACGCTAAACCGACTGATCCACAGAGCGCGTCGGGGTTTCGGGTACCGGGATTTTGTGACTTGCGAAGACGAGGGGTCTTACCCTTTGGATTCCCGGGTGCCGAAATGCCGAAACACCGAAGACCTAAGAGAACTACTTTCTCTTATACAAGGTTTACAGACTCGAATCACATGATCCTTCAGTGGGTTCTTGGGTAATTATCCCTAGGCTTGGTGACCTAATTGAAAATCCTTCCCAATTCACCGAGCTATGAACTCTGTGTCAGGGGTAAGTAAACTCGTCGGTTTACTAAAATGATAGTCTTTTCAAGGAACTCACTCCGGCTCTGGAATGCGAGGGAACTTCTCGGAAGGAGGTGCCTTTGGGAAATCAAACCAGGACATATCTTGAGTCAAGTAGATGGAACAAATCTCAAGCGAAAAGACTCATATTCTGAACTTATTCATTCTATATATAAACCAATTAGGGTCATATGAGTAAAAGCATGCATCCATTATTTCCGATCAAAACTCAAGGCAAACACTTCAATACATAAACCATTTATGAGCGTATAAACATGAGCAAGCGTCCCGGATATTCAATTCAAGATACAATATATAAACACTTATCATAAATTCCAGGTGTGACGCGACTGCTGAGAGGGGTGCTCGTTTCCACCCAACCGTAGGTTCAGTGACTCCAAACGGATTTACCACTAGCCACCCCCTACCTGGACCACGATCATTGAGATTTAGTCTCCTACTCCCAGCTCAACGGAAGTCAAGGATGAAGGTTACTCTCCTTCTCCTGTGTTCATAACTCTTTGTGTTTCCAGAGTTTTCTCTAGTTCTCTTCCGCAATCCCTGTCGCGCGTGTTCTCCTCTCTCCCTTACCACACTTCCTCTGTTGTCTTTTCTCTTCAAGATTGTGTGTGGCATGAATTTCTCCGTCCGTTGCCAGGTCTGGGAGCTGTTACGGATGGGCGGTTCACCCCCATCCCCTCATTAACTCTTGAGGTTTTGTTTAATCTGAATCACTTGTTGTTGCATTTCTTTCAACATGTCGCGTCCAATAGAAATTATGTTTACTGGGTTACTCCAACTAAATGGAGTGTTGCACGGTCTACCATAGAGGACTTTGAAAGGACTCGTCTTCATGGATTCTTTGTAGCCGTTATTTTAGGCGAATTCCACCAGTGGCAGGTAATCTTCCCACTTTTTAGGTTGATGCATTACATGCATTCTTAGCATGTATTCTAATATTTGGTTCACTCTTTCCATCTGTCCATCGATTTGAGGATGATAGGTTGTGCTAAACAATAATTTGTTCTCTAGACCAGCCATCAAGGATTTCCAAAAGTTGGAAGTAAATTCCGTGTCTCTGTCAGACACGATCTCTTTAGGCATACCATGTAGTCTGAATATCTCCTTCATGAATATGATGGCGATATCTATTTCCTTGCAAGTCGATTTGACGGGGATAAAATGGGTGGACTTGCTCAATTTATCCACCACCACCATGATGGAATCATTCTGCCTGGTCGAGGTTGGTAATCCAGTGATAAAATCCATGGAAATGGTTTCCCATTTCCATTCTGGGATTGGTAAAGGTTGTAATAATCCTGTTGGGTGTTGGTGTTCTAAATAGTGAACTATGTCTTTCTTTAACCCAGGCCAATAGAATTGTTTCCTAGTGGTCGTGATCATCTTTTGATATCCCGGGTGACAAATATATGGTCTTTTATGTAGTTCATCCATTATGAACCTCTTCAAGTCGTCACAATCTGGAATATACAATCTGTTTCTGTAAGTTAGTAGACCTCCATCTATCATCTGGTAGCCTGCATACTTTATTCTTGTGGGTTCTTGCTCTAGGTACAAGGTAACGGTCTGGAAGAATGTGTATGTTTCTTGTGCATTCCTGAATCTTTCTTTGACATTTGTCTCGTAGGTGCTCACCACTGCCAGGTGAATTGTTTTCATACTTCTGCTAAGGGCATCGGCCACCTTTAACATGTTTGATATCAAAATCAAACTCACTAAGGAGGGCCATCCACCTATCTTGTCTTGCATTGAGATTTGGTTGGTCAAACAGATATCGCAATCCACAGTGGTCTGTCATAAGTACAAATTTCCTTCCCAGGAGGTAATGTCTCCACATTTTTAAGGCATGCACTATGGCGGGCAACTCTAGATCATGGGTCACATAGTTGACTTCGTGCTCATTCAATTTTCGGGATTCATAGAAAACTACACTTCCTCCTTGCATAAGGACTCCTCCGAGCCCTTCCTTACAGGCATCTGTGCACACGAGGAAGTCGTTTTTGGGATCAACAATCTTCAACATGGGTGCATGGGTCAGAAAGTGTTTCAGGGATTGAAATCTTTCTTCACATTCTTGTGTCCACGTGAATTTAGCTCCCTTCTTCTGGAGGGTAGTGATTGGACAACCAATCTTGGAGAATCCTTTTATAAATCTCCTATAGTATCCTACTAAGCCCATAAAGGATATGATATCCAAAACATCCTTTGGGGTAGGCCATTCCATGATAGACCTGATCTTGTCAGGATCTACTGCTACTCCCTCTTTAGATATGACATGGCCCAAGTAATGTATTTGCTTCTGGAAAAAGTCGCACTTGCTAAATTTGGTATAGAGATGATGTTATCTTAGCACTTGAAGCACAAGTCTAAGAAGTTCCTCATGTTCCTCTCTATTCTTGGAGTAAATTAATATATCGTCAATAAAAACAAATACAAATTTGTCTACGAATTTGCTGAGCACATTGTTCATCAAGCACATAAAAGTGGCAGGGGCATTGGTCAATCCAAATGGTACTAACACAAACTCATATTAACCATATCTCGTCCTGAAGGCAGTTTTGTGGATGTCTTCACCCTTGATTTAGACTTGATCGTATCCAGATCTCAAGTCAATCTTTGATAAGATGGAAGCACCTCCCAATTGATCGAACGGGTCATTGATCCTGGGTAAGGGGTACTTGTTCTTTATGGTTACCTTATTGAGTTGTCTATAATTTATGCACATTCGGAGGGTACCATCTTTCTTTTTCACAAACAAGACTGGTGCTCCCCATGGGGACACGTTGGGCCATATATAGCCTCTGTCCATAATTTCTTTTATTTGTAATTTAAGCTCAACTAGCTCGGGTGTGCTCATCATGTAGGGTTTCCTAGACACTGGCATCACTCCTGGTGCAAGTTCTATCGAGAAGTCAATGTCACTTCTCGGAGGTAAACCCGGTACCTCTTCCGAAAACACATCTCTATATTCTATTAGTGTGGAGTGGTCTTCGAGTCTTGGTTTTTCATCTTCAACTGATTCCAACACCTGTATCGCATATAGTGGACATCCCTTTCTGCAATACTTTCTCATTTGAAGGGTTGATATCCGTCTCACCGAGACAGGTTTTTGGATCCCTTGAAGGGTTATCCTTCTTCCTTCTTCACTTACACATTCTAAGGGTTTATGGTAACAGTCTAGTCTGGCTTTATATGTGCCTAGCCAGTCCATACCAATCAACAGGTCATACTATCCTAGGGGTAATACATTAAGGGTTGCTTGGGTGGGGAATTCACCCATAGTGAATCGGCAAGATGGTATGACTTCCATTAATTTTCTTTTGGTGTTGGTCTCTAACTGTACCAACCATGGCTTGTCGTGTTTATGTGGCTGTAATTTACACTTATCAACAGCCTTAGGAGCTATATAACTCAAATTTGAACTAGGGTCAATTAGAATAGACACTAGATGGTTGGTGATCATACTTTCCATCTCCACCAATGAAGCTTGGTGGTCAGCTTGTTTATTATCCACGACTGCATAAATTTGCGGCATACTCCTGGCCACGTCATTGATGGTGGTAGCTTCTTGAATGTTGTAAATTCTCCGGTTGTTCTGTTGTCGGTGTGGGCAGTCCCTCAGTAGATGCTCTTCTCCACAACACCAACATTTCAAGGGTTCTTTCTTTGGGTTATCAATCTTTCCTGGGGTAGATCCAAAAGGTTTATTTCTACTCTGGGAGGGGAAATTCTGCTGGTGTACACATCGGGTTGGGAAGCTCATCCTTGAGTCCTTTTTATATTTTTTAAATCTTGGGGATTTAAACCCCTTTTTCTGGAATCCCGAACTATTCTTTTGCTTCCAGCCTTCACGAGGTTTTGTCCGATGCCCAAGCTGTTCATAACAATATCTTGCCTTTCGGATAGTATCTTCTAGGGTCTTTGGATCGTCGAACTCAATCCTGTTATGATAGTCCTTAGGTAGTCCACTGATGAATCATTACACCTTTTCCTTTTCTACTTTTATATAGGGTACGTACCTCAACAAAAAAGGAATTTGCTGACATATTCCTCTATGGTTTGTTTTCCCAGCTTGAGTTCATAGAATTCTTTAGTCTTTTCGTCGAAATACTTTTCCGAAAGTTACTTCTTCCTGAAGTATTTCTCAAACCGTTCCCAAGATAGGTCCTCTTCGTGAATCCCTTTTATGTTCTTAAGGTCTTCCCACCAAATGGAATCCTTCCCATTCAGGTTGAAAGCGGCTACTCGGGCCTTCAAGTTTTCTGAGAAGTCATGGACTCTGAACTACTTCTTTAGTCCAAGCAGCCAGGCCTCTGCTTCCTCTCCCTTGTTTATTTGACCGTCGAAAGAGGGTGGTTTGGCCCTTCTTGAATTCTTCGAGATTATGATTTTTGGAATGATTTCACTTCTTTCGTTTTCTTCGGGAATAAGAACTAGTTCTTCTACTAGAAGAATCCTCTGAATCGCTAGTTTCCTTTCCAGAGGAATTGTCCGACGCTTTTCCCTTGTGTCTGGGGTGGACCTTTCTCGAGGTGCTCCTCCCAGTGTGGCCACTTAAAGGACCACGTTTTCGTATCCCAGGTGGGCTTCGACTTCTCTTTGTATGTCGTTGGTCCACGTTACTGGTGTTAGGTCCATGCTGCAATTGTCTTTGTATGTTGGATAAGCTCTGCAACAAGACTGCATTAATTTTCGTTTGCTTCTCTTGCTCTTTTATCAACCTCTCGTTGTTGGCCTTGCAGCTCTCTAGTTCGACCATGAGGCTTCTCACAGTGTCATCTAGATCTGGAGTGGTCTCTACTGCTCTTCTTTCGTCAGAATCTTCGTCTCTATTGTGGGAGCCATCCCCCACTTCATGGTGCGTCACCATTCTATGCGTCTGCAGTTTCCCGCGGTTGATCATCCGCTTTTTGTGCAAGAAAAACACTTGTTGTTAGTCAACATTATATTCATTCACAATCAGCGCATGATTCATATTTTTCAAATGCATACACACAATAGGAATTTTCATTCTTAACTTCGGCTTTTGATAAAGGGGGTTAAGGTAGAGGGTTACTCCTTTTAAGAGTACTTCAAATGGAATTCCTGCGCAACTCATTCATGAGCCCAAGCAGGCCAAGTGTTGTAACCATGCTCTGATACCAATTTATCACACACCCACTACGACAACTAAGATTTTATTTTTCTTTTTGTCTTTTCTTTGAGGAACATAATCCCTGAATTTCTATTGGGCCTGGCGCAGACCCTCCCTTCCCTTATCCTCCCCCATGTGATTGTTGGCTATGACCACAGGCCTTACCAAAAAGGTGCTTCCAGCTTTCGCGATTCATGGAATCGCAATGCAAGCGTTCCCCTATTCTCTGTCTTTCAAAATGCCGAAACCCGAAAGGGTTTAACAAATCCTTAGCTCCTCCCTTGGGTCGCTTGTCATACAACCGATCCTATGACCTGGTGCTAATCCTCTAAATTCTTTCGGGGTTTTGCGATTCGGGGAATCGCGATGAAAGCATTCCTCCTATCCCTTTCGAATCCATGGAACTCGAAAGCCAGGTGTCATCCAGATCTACGGTCCAGATTGTCGACTTGATCAACGGCCCAGAGTAAATACCAACATTCTACCTTTCAGGATTTTTGCGGGGTCTTCATTCCTATTTCTCTGATGTCCAGAACCCTGGTGGCTTTAGATATTCGCCACCCATCCCTACAAATGGGCGGTCCAAATTCTTTCGGGACTCCTCCTTCCTACCACAAGACACTTTCCGGTGACCTAGGGCTCATTCACAGAGCACTTCGGGGTTTTGCGTACTAGGATTTTGTGACTAGCAAAGATGGGGGGTCTTGCCCTTGGGTTTCCCGGGTGATGAAACGTTGAAACCTATTCATGGTAAACCGTCTCATCCACAGAGCACGTCGGGGTTTCAGGTATCGGGATTTCATGACTTGCGAAGATGAGGGGTCTTACCGTTTGGTTTCCCGGGTGTCGAAACACCAAAACCTATTCATGCTAAATCGACTCATCCACAGAGCGTGTCGGGGTTTCGGGTACTGGGATTTCGCGACTTGCGAAGACAAGGGATCTTACCCTTTGGTTTCCTAGGTGCCAAAACGCCGAAACCTATTCACGCTAAACCAGCTCATCCACAGAGCGCATCAGGATTTTGGGTACCAGGATTTCGTGACTTGCGAAGATGAGGGGTCTTACCCTTTGGTTTCCCGAGTGCCGAAACACCGAAACCTATTCACGCTAAACCGAATCATCCACAGCGCATGTTGGGGTTTCGGGTACCGGGATTTCACAACTTGCGAAGATGAGGGGTCTTACCCTTTGGTTTCTCAGGTGCCGAAACATCGAAACATCGAATACCTGACTCAGATCACATGATCCTTCAACAGTTTCTTGGGTAATTATCCCTAGGCTTGGTGACCTGGCTGAAAATCCTTCCTAATTCACCGAGCTATGAACTCTGTGTCAGGGATAAGTAAACTCGTGGGTTTACTAAAACGGTAGTCTTTTCAAGGAACTCACTCCAGCTCTGGAATGCAAGGGAACTTCCCGGAAGGAGGTTCCTTCGGGAAATCAAACCAGGACATAGCGCGAGTCAAGTAGATGGAACAAATCTCAAGGGAACAGACTCGTATTCTGAACATATTCATTCTATACATAAATCAATTAGGTTCATATGAGTATAAGCATGCATCCATTATTTCCAATCAAAACACAAGGAAAACACTTCAATACAGAAACCATTTATGAGCGTATAAACATAAGCATGCATCCCGGATATTCAATTCAAGATACAAGATATAAACACTTATAAGAATTTCCAGGTGTGACGCGACTGCTGAGAGGGGTGCTCGTTTCCCCCCAACCGTAGGCTCAGTGACTCCAAATGGATTTACCACTAGCTGCCCCCGAGCTAGACCACGATGCTTGAGATTCAGTCTCTTACTCCCAGCTCAATGGAAGTCAAGGTCAAAGGTTACTCTCCTTCTCTTGTGTTCATAACTCTCTCTGTTTCCAGAGTTTTCTCCAATTGTCTTCTGCGATCCCTGTCGTGCGTTTTCTCCTCTCTCCCTTACCACACTTCCTCTATTTCCTTTTCTATGCAAGATTGCGTGTGGCGCGAATTTCCCCGTCTGTGGTCAGGTCCGGGAGCTGTTACGGATGGGTGGTTCACCCCCATCCCCTCATTAACTCTTGAGGAGCCTCCCCACCTACCAATATGATGGGAAATCCATTCCAGGGTCAGAGAGTTGCTTTGGTCTTTGAGCAAGTAAAAACCAGTACGGTATTGTCTTGATGGAAGTTAACGCAACCATTCTAGGTCCCTTCCACCACCTCTCATTATCCATCGTGGTCTATTTTAGTACATCCCCCCTCCCAGCATTCATGCAACACATAATCATAACATAAATTACATTCATTGACCTCTTATACAAAGGTCCATCAAATCAAACATTCACATCTTTGAGTTTGCCATAGTTCTTGGCCAATATAGTTATTTTTACATATTGGGGGAAACAGGGTGTTACAATTCCCTCCCCCTTAAAGGAACATCATCATCAATGTTCTATCTATCAATATGGTGTGTATGTACAAAAGTAAACAAAATCGGATATGCTTGTTTCATGGCATCTTCCATTTCCCATGTAGCCTCATCTCGGCCAAAATGTTTCCACTGCACCTTGACCTGTGCAATGGTTCGGTTCCTGAGTGGGGTTTCCTTTCTATCCAGTATGCATTGAGGTTCTGGAAAGAATTCTCCCTCTGGTTCCACCTAGATCACAGACCAGTCAATTATATGATTAGAATCGTGTACATATTTCTTCAATAATGAAACATGGAAAACATTATGTGCTTTTACTGTGGGAGGAAGTGATAGCCTATAGGTTAAAGGTCCCACTCTATATAGAACTTCAAAGGGTGCACAATACCGAGGTGCCAACTTGGCACAAGCCCCCATCCTCAGGGAACTCTTCCTAGGCCTAACTCTGAGATATACGTGGTCTCCCGTCTTGAATTCTCTTCGAGTTATCTTTCGGTTGATGTAACTTTTTTGTCTGTTCTGAGCGACCTTTAGGTTTTGTTTAATCTGAATCATTTGTTGTTCCATTTCTTTCAACATGTCAGGTCCAATATAAATTATGTTTACTGGGTTACTCCAACTGACTGGATTGTTGCACGGTCTACCATAGAGGACTCCGAAAGGACTCATCTTTAGGGATTCTTGGTAGTCATTATTGTAGGCGAATTCCACCAGTGGAAGGTAATATTCCCACTTTTTAGGTTGATGCATTACATGCATTCTTAGCACGTCTTCTAATATTTGGTTCACTCTTTCCATCTTTCCATCGGTTTGAGGATGATAGGCTGTGCTAAACAATAATTTGGTCTCTAGACCAGCCATCAAGGATTTCCAAAAGTTGGAAGTAAATTTCGTGTCTCTATCAGACACGATATCTTTAGGAATACCATGTAGTATGAATATCTAATTCATGAATATGCTGGCGATATCTATTTCCTTGCAAGTCGATTTGGCGGGGATAAAATGAGCGGACTTGCTCAATTTATCCACCACCACGATGATGGCGTCATTCTGCCTGGTCAAGGTTGGTAATCCGATGATGAAATCAATGGAAATGGTTTCCCATTTCCATTCTGGGATTGGTAGAGGTTTTAATAATGCTGCTGGGTGTTGGTCTTCTACTTTAACCTGTTGGCATTCTAGATACTTAGCTAAATAGTTAGCTATGTCTTTCTTTAACCCAGGACAATAGAATTGTTTCCTAGTGGTCGTGATCATCTTCTGATATCCCAGGTGAGCAGTATATGGTCTTTTATGTAGTTCATCCATTATGAACCTCTTCAAGTCATCAGAATCTGGAATATACAATCTGTTTCTGTAAGTTAGCAGACCTCCATCTATCATCTGGTAGCCTTATTACTTTATTCCTGTGGGTTCTTGCTCCAGGTACGAGGTCGTGATCTGGAAGAATGTGTCTGTTTCTTGTGCATTACTGACTCTTTCTTTTACATTCATCTCGCAGGTGCTCACCGCTGCCAGATGAATTGTTTTCATACTTCTGCTAAGGTCATCAGCCACCTTATGTTCCTTTCCTTTAACATGTTTGATTTCAAAATCAAACTCACTATGGAGGGCCATCCACCTAGCTTGTATGGCATTGAGCTTTGGTTGGTCAAACATATATCGCAATCCACATTGGTATGTCATAAGTACAAATTTCCTTCCAAGGAGGTAATGTCTCCACATTTTTAAGGTGTGCACTATGGCGTCCAGCTCTAAATCATGGGTCACATAGTTGACTTCGTGCTCATTCAATTTTTGGGATTCATAGCAAACTACACTTCCTCCTTGCATAAGGACTCCTATGAGCCCTTCCTTACATGCATCTGTGCACATGAGGAAGCCATTTTTGGGATCAACGATATTCAACACTGGTGCATGGGTCAGAAGGTGTTTCAGGGATTGAAATCTTTCTTCACATTCTTGTGTCCAAGTGAATTTAGCTCCCTTCTTCTGGAGGGCAGTGATTGGACATCCAATCTTGGAGAATCCTTTTATAAATATCCTATAGTATCATGCTAAGCCCATAAAGGATCTGATGTCTGAAACATCCTTTGGGGTAGGCCATTCCATGATAGACCTGATCTTATCAGGATCTACTGCTACTCCCTCTTCAGATATGACATGGCCCAAGTAATGTATTTGCTTCTGGAAAAAGTCGCACTTGCTAAATTTGGCATAGAGTTGATGTTCTCTTAGCACTTGAAGCATAAGTCTAAGATGTTCCTCATGTTCCTCTCTATTCTTGGAGTAAATTAATATATCGTCAATAAAAACCAGCACAAATTTGTCTAGGAATTTGCTGAGAACATTGTTCATCAAGCACATATAAGTGGCAGGGGCATTGGTCAATCCAAATGGTACTACCACAAACTCATAGTGACCATATCTTGTCCTGAAGGCAGTTTTGTGGATGTCTTCACCCTTGATTCGGACTTGATGTTATCCAGATCTCAAGTCAATCTTTGAGAAGATGGAAGCACCTCCCAATTGATCGAACAGGTCATCAGTTCTTTGTAAGGGGTACTTGTTCTTTATGGTTACCTTATTGAGTTGTCTATAATCTATGCACAGTTGGAGGGTACCGTCTTTCTTTTTCACAAACAGGACTGGTGCTCCCCATGGGGACATGCTCGGCCGGATATAGCCTCTGTCCATCATTTATTTTCTTTGTAATTTAAGCTCAACTAGCTTGGGTGTGCTCATCCTGTAGGGCATCATAGACACTGGCACCACTCCTGGTGCAAGTTCTATCGAGAAGTCAATGTCCCTTCTCGGAGGTAAACCCGGTACCTCTTCCGGAAACACATCTCTACATTCTCTTAGTGTGGGGTGGTCTTCGAGGCCTGGATTGTCATCTTCAATTGATTCCAACACCTGTATCACATATAGTGGACATCCCTTTCTGCAATACTTTCTCATTTGAAGGGTTGATATCCATCTCACCGAGACAGGTTTTTGGATCCCTTGAAGGGTTATCCTTCTTCCTTCTTCACTTACACATTCTAAGGTTTTGTGGTAATAGTCCAGTCTGGCTTTATATGTGGCTAGCCAGTCTATACCAATCAACAGGTCATACGATCCTAGGGGTAATACGTTAAGGGTTGCTTGGGTGGGGAATTCACCCATAGTGAATCAGAAAGATGGTATGACTTCCATTAATTTTCTTTTGGTGTCGGTGTCTAACTATACCAACCATGGCTTGGCATGTTTATGTGGCTATAATTTACACTTATCAACGGCCTTAGGAGCTATATAACTTAAATTTGAACCAGGGTCAATTAGAATAGACACTAGATGGTTGGTGATCATACTTTCCATATCCACCACTGAAGCTTGGTGGTCATCCTGTTTATTATCCACGGCTGCATAAATTTGCGGCATACTCCTGGCCACGTCATTGACGGTGGTAGCTTCTTGAACATTGTAAATTCTCCAACTGTTTTCTTCTAGGTGCGGGTAGTCCCTCAGTAGATGCTCTTCTCCACAACCCCAACATTTCAAGGGTTCTTTCTTTGGGTTATCAATATTTCCTGGGGTAGATCCAAAAGGTTTATTTCTGCTCTAGGAGGGGAAATTCTGCTGGTGTACACTTCGGGTTGGGAACCTCATCCTTGAGTCCTTTTTATAGTTTTTAAATCTTGGGGATTTAAACCCCTTTTTCTAGAATCCCAAACTATTCTTCTGCTTCTAGCCTTCACGAGGGTCTGTCCGATGCCCAAGTTGTTCATAACAATATCTTTCTTTTCAGATAGTATCTTCTAGGGTATTTGGCTCGTCGAACTCAATCCCGTTCTGATAGTCCTTAGGTAGTCCACTGATGAATCGTTGCACCCTTGCCTTTTCTGCTTTTATATAGATTACGTACCTCAGCAACTCGAGGAATCTGCTGACATATTCCTCTATGGTGCGTTGTCCCAGCTTGAGTTCATAGAATTCTTTAGTTTTTTCGTCGAAATACTTTTTCGACAGATACTTCCTCCTGAAGTATTTCTCAAACCGTTTCCAATATAGGTCCTCTTCGTGAATTCCTTTTACGTTCTTAAGGTCTTCCCACCAAATGGAAGCCTTCCCATTTAGGTTGAAAGTAGCTACTCAAGCCTTCAAGTTATCTGAGAAGTCACAGACTCTGAAATACTTCTTTAGTCCAAGCAACCAGGCCTCTGCTTCCTCTCCATTATTTTTTTCAACATTGAAAGAGGGTGGTTTGGCCTTCTTGAATTCTTCGAGATTATGATTTTTGGAATGATTTCGCTTCTTTCATTTTCTTCGGGAATAAGAATTAGTTCTGCTACTAGAAGAATCCTCTGAATCGCTAGTTTCCTTTCCAGAGGAATCGTCTGATGCTTGTCCCTTGTCTCTAGGGTGGACCTTTCTCGAGGTGCTCCTCCCAGTGTGGTGACTTAAAGGACCATGTTTCCGTATCCCAGGTGGGCTTCGACTTCTCTTTGTCTATCATTGGTCCGCGTGACTGGTGTTAGGTCCATGTTGCAATTGTCTTTGTATGTCGGATAAGCTCTACAGCAAGACTGCATTAATTTCCATTTGCTTCTCTTGCTCTTTTATCAACCTCTCGTTGTCGGCCTTGTAGCTCTGTAGTTCGACCATGAGGCTTCTCACAGTCTCAACTAGATTTGGAGGGGTCTCTACCGCTCTCCTTTCCTCAAACTCTTTGTCTCTATTGTGGGAACCATTCCCCACTTTGTGGTGCATCACCATTCTATGCATCTGCAGTTTCCCGCAGTTGATCATCCACTTTTTGTGCAAGAAAAACACTTGTTGTTAGTCAACATTATATTCATTCACAATCAGCGCATGATTCATATTTTTCAAATGCATACACACAATAGGAATTTTCATTCTTAACTTCGAATTTTGATAAAGGGGGTTAAGGTAGAGGGTTACTCCTTTTAAGAGTACTTCAAATGGAATTTCTGCGGAACTCATTCATGAGCCCAAGCAGGCCAAGTGTTGTAACCATGCTCTAATACCAATTTATCACACACCCACTATGACAACTAAGATTTTCTTTTTCTTTTTGTCTTTTCTTCGAGGAACAGAATCCCCAAATTTCTATGGGGCCTAGCGCAGACCCTCCCTTCCCTTATCCTCCCCCATGTGATCGTTGGCTATGACCACAGGTCTTACCAAAAAGGCGCTTCCGGCTTTCACGATTTAGGGAATCGCAATGCAAGTGTTCCCCTATTCTCTGTCTTTCGAAATGCCGAAACCTGAAAGGGTCTAACAGATCCTTATTTCATCCCTTGGGTCGCTTGTCATACGACCGATCCTATGACCTATTGCTAATCTTCTAAATTCTTTCGGGGTTTCCCAATTCGGGGAATCGCGATGCAAGCATTCCTCCTTTCCCTTTTGAATCCCCGGAACTCGAAAGCCCGGTGTCATCCGGATCTATGGTCCAGATTGTTGACTTGATCAACGGCCCGGATTAAATCCCGGCATTCTACCTTTCAGGATTTTGGCGGGGTCTTCATTCCTATTTCCCTGATGTCCAGAACCCTGGTGGATTTAGGTCTTTGCCACGTGTCCCTACAAATGGGTAGTCTAGATTCTTTTGGGACTCCTCCTTCCTACCACAAGACCCTGTCTGGTGACCTAGGGTTCATTCACAAAGTGCATCGGGGTTTCGCGTACCAGGATTTTCCCACTAGCGAAGACAGGGGGTCTTGCCCTTAGGTTTCCCGGGTGTCGAAACGCCAAAACCTATTCACGCTAAACCATCTCATCCATAGAGCGCATCGGGGTTTCGGGTACCGGAATTTCCAACTTGCGAAGACGAGGGGTCTTCTCCTTTGGTTTCCCGGGTGCAGAAACGCCGAAACCTATTCACGCTGAACCGGCTCATCCACAGAGTGCGTCGGGGTTTTGAGTACCGGGATTTCACGACTTGCGAAGACGAGGGGTCTTACCCTTTGGTTTCCTGGGTGCCAAAACGACGAAACCTATTCACGCTAAACCGACTCATCCACAAAGCACGTCGGGATTTCGGGTACCGGGATTTCGCGACTTGAGAAGATGAGGGGTCTTACCCTTTGGTTTCCCAGGTGTCAAAATGCCAAAACCTATTCACGCTAAACCGGCTCATCCACAGAGTGCGTCGGGGTTTTGGGTACCGGGATTTTGCAACATGCGAAGACGAGAGTTCTTACCCTTTGGTTTCACGGGTGTTGAAACGCCGAAATGTCGAAGACCTGAGAGAATTACTTTCTCTTATACAAGGTTTCTATACTCAGATCACATGATCCTTCAAGGAGTTCTTGGGTAATTATCCCTAGGCTTGGTGACCTGACTGAAAAGCCTTCCTAATTCACCGAGCTATGAACTCTGTGTCAGGGGTAAGTATACTCATGGGTTTACTAAAATGGTAGTCTTTTCAAGGAACTCACTCTGGCTCTGGAATGTGAGGGAACTTCCCGGAAGGAGGTGCCTTCGGGAAATCAAACCAGGACATAGCGTGAGTCAAGTAGATGGAACAAATCTCAAGGGAACGGACTCGTATTCTGAACTTATTCATTCTATACATAAATCGATTAGGGTCATATGAGTATAAGCATGCATCCATTATTTCCGATCAAAACACAAGGCAAACACTTCAATACAGAAACCATTTATGAGCGCATAAACATGAGCATGCGTCCCGGATATTCAATTCAAGATACAAGATATAAACACTTATCAGAAATGCCAGGTGTGACGCGACTGCTGAGAGGGGTGCTCATTTCCACCCAACTGTATGCTCAGTGACTCCAAACGAATTTACCACCAGCCACCCCCGAGATAGACCACAATGCTTGAGATTCAGTCTCCTACTCCCAACTCAACGAAAGTCAAGAACGAAGGTTACTCTCCTTATCCTATGTTCAGAACTCTTTGTGTTCCATATTTTTCTCCAGTTCTCTTCCATGATCCCTATCGCCCGTGTTCTCCTCTCTCCCTTACCACACTTCCTTTCTTGCCTTTTCTCTACAAGATTGTGTGTGGCGTGAATTTCCCCGTCTGTGGTCAGGTCTGGGAGCTGTTATGTATGGGCGGTTCACCCCCATCCCCTCATTAACTCTTGAGGAGCCTCCCCACCTACCAATCTGACGAGAAATCCATTCCAGGGTCATAGATTTGCTTTGGTCTTTGAGCAAGTAAAAACCAGTACGGTATTGGCTCGGTGGAAGTTAACGCAACCATTCCAGGTCCCTTCCACCACCTCTCATTAGCCATCGTGGTCTCTTTTAGCACATCCCCCCTCCCAACAGCCATGCAACACATAATCATAACATAATTTACATTCATCGACCTTTTATACAAAGGTCCATCAAATCAAACATTCAAATCTTTGAGTTTTCCATAGTTTTTGGCCAATATAGTTATTTTTAGAGACTGGGGGAAACAGGGTGTTACAAAAATCAATAATTTATCATTGAATGTGTGCATAGTCAAGACTTGACTATTCATTTTTTGTTTGCATAAGCCGATGCATTAATGTTGTAGTAAGCTTAATGCTTGGAAGAATTTACAAAGTTATTTAAAACAATGACACAATTAAATAGACTTCTTCTGCTACTAAAACAATAACAACAATTTCGATGTTATGATTCAAATCAATGTGCATTTAAGTTTTTCGACAGGGACATCACCATTGTAGTGGCACTTGTTTACAATATGAATACAATTGGTATCCCTCACATCTAGTCGATATTTCTAGGGTTTTCAAATGATTATCTTG
Source organism: Picea sitchensis (assembly GCA_010110895.2). Classification (NCBI taxonomy): domain Eukaryota; kingdom Viridiplantae; phylum Streptophyta; class Pinopsida; order Pinales; family Pinaceae; genus Picea; species Picea sitchensis. Next base: position 8,694 of record SNQJ01S0085626.1, on the reverse strand, counting down.
AAGATGCCACACCATTCACAGCATTATGAATGATTATTTTGGAGATGTCGCATCGTTAGGTATAACTTGGATAGTCGGGTACACTATGTATTGGGAAATAAGTATGTAATTCCTTTAATTAGCTTTATCCCCTTTATAACCCTTAGGGAATCTCAATAATCATTATCACATTCGAGTTAGGTCTTGTTTACTTATGAGTCCTATATGAGTCCCTTCCATTAATAGGCTTGAGGAGTCACCTATGAAGTTGTTCAAAAAATAAAAATTCCTTCGTATAGTGGATATGAATGGTGAGCATGTTTTTTTGTTGATGGCCTATGATGGCTTATTGACGAGATTATTTTTATGATCCAAGTTTGTGTTTTATATTGTAATCTTTATGAGTTTTTTTAAAGATTAGTTGATGTTGTGAGTTTAAAGTGAAATTGAAATATTACAATTGATTTAGATTCTTGGTGGTTGAGTTGCCCTACGTTATTAACTAATTTGCTAAGTTGATGTTGTGAGTTTAAAGTGAAATTGAATAATTGTAATTGATTTAGATTCTTAGTGGTTGAGTTTCCCTACATTATTAACTAACTTGATAAATTGATCTAATTCTTATTTTATAGTGGTTTGCAAGTGTGACGTTATTTAAATGAAGATTATTTGGTAGATCTATACATTACAAGTGGTGAAGATGTTGCAAGCCTAAATTTGTATACCACATGGGTTTAACTAGTGTATTATTGTTTGAATGAGTAATACTCAACAAATTTGAATGCACTAGGTGGTTCATTTGATAATGGTTGGATTTGTACACCAATAAGGAGAGTGATTTTCTATACACTTTTGACATTCATCTTGGGATCTGAGATTGGGCCATGATTTCTTATTTATTTTTAATACGAATTTACCTCATAATGATTTGTGACATAGAAACAATGATGAACTTACAAACAACTTTTATGGTTGGGTGGAGTGACTTTGGATCCATTGTGACATGAGCACATCTAGATCTAGTAAAAACAATGAGTTATAGAAAAATTTAAAAGTTGTTTTTTTGTTTTGATTTGCACTTCTATAATGTTGTAAACTTTGAATGGTTATTGCATGAATAATTAAATAGAGTATGGAAAGAGAAGATTTTATAGTTGTAAAAGTTATTCCAAGAAATAAAAAATGGTGTATCTAATATAGGAGGAGAAAAAGACCAAAAAAATATGCATACCCACATCACAATCATTCAACCATTATTTTAGTAAGAAACACTACTTGAGGTTGCCCTTGAAATTGTCCAGTTTACATAGGAATCATAAAATTTGCCCAATTTACATAGGAATCATAAAGTACTTGAGGTTTCCCTTGAGGTTGCCAAGCTTGCATAGGAATCATACTATGTTGACACTTATTATATGTTATCATATATTATCTATGAAAAAAATACAAAACTAATGACATTGTGAGTAGTGCTCCTATCATTAAAGGCTAGCTAGGTTGGACGACTTAAAAAGTGGTCCATTTTACACTTTAAAAGGAAAAAATAATTTAAATAGTAAGAATACAAAAATATAACTTTTAAATGCTCCATTAAATTAAATTGTAAAAAGCTTATTTATGATTTGTAAAAATAAAAATAAAAATTAGTAGAAGGTATCTCAAAACATATATTTAAATGCTCTTTTCTCAATATTGAATGAATGCCAGCTTGTATTCCACATTGAATCTCAGAATATCATGAAAACGCAATCTTTGTATCTATCTATGATAGAAATATTAGAATCCAACCTCATTCAGAATTCTGAAAACGTGAAAAGCGTCGCATCTGCGAGGCTTGGTAAAGAAGTCATTATAGCCGAGCATATGGATGAACGAACAGCACGAAGTAATCTCGAAAAAACGATTCCCATAAGTTTATGGGAAGGTTTTGCAAGTAAAATGGGGTCAGCCCCGATGTCTTGCGTGGGTTCAAGACATCTTCAACCTCCGGATGCAAGAGATCTTCCACCTCGGGTTATAACTGAAAAGGGAAAGTAAAAGAGAGAGGGGACTAAAGAGTATAATCGACTTGTCTTGCCGACGCCGTGAGACCAATCCCAAGCAATCCAAATCACGCAGCTCTTTCTGTTCTATAAACATATATAAATCATGCACAGACACAGACTGGTACCATCTATTTTCTTTGATCTTGTGGCGGAGAAGCACATAAATTGTGTAGTTATTTGGAAACCTTAGCCCGATATTTGCAGCATTCGTATAGATTTTTCTTCCATTCCCCAGTTTGTTGAGAGAAGAGATTAAGGTAGGGGATGGAGTCTGAGTTCGAGCCTACAGTACGCACGGAGGAGACTGCTGAAGCTCTCATCGTCATCGTTGATGTCCCAGGTAGGTGATTTCCATGAATATATGTATAATTATACATTTCTTCCCTTTTTATGAAATCTATGTGTTTGTAGAGTACTTTTTGAGATAATTGAATCAATAATTCATCTGTGCAGGTTTTAGAAAAGAAAATCTGAAAGTGCAGATTGAGAACCGGAGAGATCTCATCATCAGCGGAGAACGTAGTGTGAAGGAAATGGAGGAAATGACGAAGGTCGGAGGAAAATTGGAGAAAATGCAAAGGTTCAGAAAGGTTATCGGCGTCCCCTCGAATTTGAATATCGATGAACGCATCACTGCCAAGTTTAGGGATCAAACGTTGCGTGTGTCCTTGCCTTTGCTTCACATCTCCGACCAACAGAATCAAGAGGCGAATCCTGCCAGTGGAAAGCCAGTTCAATCGGTACAGTCAAAGGACGAGAGGTCGAGTCCCGTAGGACAACAAGATTCGATACAGGAACGATCTGGGGTTGCACAAGAGGATCAAAGAGAAAGGCATCCAGATGCGATTCGACAGGATAATGATGAAGCAAAAGGCAGTGCAGCTGCGGAAGCATTGAAAGAATTGGTGGAAGGGAGAAAAACAGAAGCGCCTAAGCTTGGCCAAGATTTTGTTCATGAGGAACCACCAATATCAAAAGACGCGCAGGCAGTATCTGCAAACGCCGGCGCTCGAGACCAAACTCAATTTATACAATCGAAATCCAAGCAAGACGAAGAGGAGCAAGAAGAAGCGGATGAAGAAGAAGAAACAGCTGAAGACGAAGACAAAGGTGAAGGTGGTGAATGCGGTTTACCTTTCCCAAATGACGAATTTCCTGAGAAAGGAATTCAAATTCCTTCTTGCGCTGGACGTTCACGGTTTTTCATTAGATGTTGTATTGTTTTATAATCGTAGGTCTTCATAGCATCTACTGTGGTTGTTTTATATGTTGGTATAAATTTATAAATATCTCTATTTGGAGGATATGTTTAGGTACAACAATACGAAATGCTTTAATTTCATGGTGAAATATCTCTAATATTAAATATTGAATAGGAAAATAGTAACTTAAAGTATTGGAAAGAGAAAGGAATCTTATTTTATAAAGAGAAAAGAATCTTATTCTAAAAATTAACCCTCATTACAACTTAGGGTGAAAGTGAATTGTAACATTTTTAAAATGTTAAAGTATTGCATAGTTAAATTTAAATATGGATAGAAGATAAAAATTATACTTGTATACAATGATTTTATAATGCATTATGTTATTTAGATTTGATTTTTGAACATATATTCATCATAAATTTAAATGAAATTATAATAATGGAAAAAGGATAAATGGAGGGTGGAAAGTTTATTATGGACATGAAAATAAATGTAAATCATTGGAACTTTGATTATGGGATAAAAATAAAGTGCTCTTTCAAACTTTTGTGACTTATCCTATATTGTTGTGAAGTATCTCCAGAAAAGCATGGAAAAAGATAGATAAAATCTAATTCCTATCTTCCTCATAGAATAAAATATGTATCCTATTGAGGACATGGCTAAACAAAATGAAAGACAAGAGGCTTTCTAATATTGCTTCAAACAATAATCAAAACTAATATTAAAAATATTATTGCATCTAAATTTAAAGAGAAAGTGTGGTGTGATAAAAAAAATTAGATGATAAAATAAAATTAAAATACTATAACTAGGTAATCAACTATAATCTAGAATCTCAAAATTATCTTTTTGTTTTTACTAGCATAAAGAAGAAAATCAACATTGCTAAAATAAGAACAAACTCTCACTAATTCCATAGGGAAACAACAATTCTCAAAAAATGGTATGGGGAAAAAGAACTTGTCATCTTTGTCACACTAAAAGGGTTGAAGAGGAATATCACTTTGTCTTAGAATTTCTTGTGTGTACACTCACATTAGATCACAATTTCAAAATATTTGGTAGAATACCAATCATCCTAACCTTTTAACTCATCAAAATTATGATGATCAACAAAAAAAAAAATGAAATATTGAAGCAAACCAACTAATTATTTACCTTTAGTAAGGTCCTATAAACCAAATTCAATTTTAGTGAACTTTAACTACCACCACCACCATCATTATTAATTTTAATATTTTTAAATAAAAATAATAAGTTAATTATATGTAAACATATATTTAAATAATGTTTTTAATTATAAGTATTGTTTATATCATTATAATAAATTTATTTATTGAATATTTATTATTGAAAATAATATTCATGAATGTTAAAATTAATATACCATATATAAAATATAATACAATATTCATTTATTTATATTTATAAAGATATTTTAGAATTTAATTTTTTTTTTGTATTTTTTATTAAAATATTTATTTTTTAAGTATATTGAGAAAACACAAAGATGATAATTACAATATTACATTAAAATGTTTAAATTATTGAAATATGTAATTCTTACTTGTCTTAATAATGTGTGAGGAGATTATGTTTGTTAATGTATTTTGGTCATTATTAGGTAGAGTTCATTTTCACGAGAAGAGTCTATTTCTAGTCTTTAGAAGGTTGTTGGAACTACTTGAATATGAGAGATTCTATCTAACTAAATGCTTCTTAGAATGGTGTTAGATTGAGATATTTGCTCCAGTGATAGATTGTGTATCTTGAAACAAATCTTATTGTATTTATATGTATCATTTTTTTGTGTAATAAAATCTACTCTCCATTTTAATATGGTATCAAAGAAGGGTTAGGTGTGACTCCCTCGTGAGAGGGCCCAGGAATATGCAGAGAGTAGATTAGATCGTTGTGAGTAAGTGAGTGATTTCTTCAATAGTTTTGTATCTATGATTTGTCCAACATTTCACTGTTGGCAAAATAATCAAAGAAGAACGCTACCAGAAAGAAAAAGTCGAGGGACATGTTTTCAAGGCACACATGTGAGAAAAGAGAGCCACCGAAGGAAATGTTTTAAGACTAGTGTTGGTTTTTTTGTAGCTTTATAATTTTGTGGGTAATTGATTTGTCTATGGGGATGTGATTGATTAGTCCCCAACACCAGAGTACTCCATCATTCCTTGGTGTTGCTTAATAATACTCAGTGTAGCAACAACGAAAGTCTTCATGAACATGAAGAACTCTGCATTGATCCATCTGATGTTGATGAAGATCTAGACAAGGAAGCAACTTGGGTCATATGGGTGTTTGTTTCTACTGCAATGACATGTTCTCTCTGGACATTGTGGCGCTCTAGTGGATCCAAGTTGAAGATGGTGGAGGTGAAATCCATCCTGGACCCCGTAGATGGTCTACGTTTTCTGGGAGGAAGAAGTCGTTGAAGGGTCGAGTGGATAGATCAAGTGGGATGATGTGCAAAGGCTCACCAATAGGATTATTGAGTGCATTATGAGAAACAAGGGTATTTGAGACGAGGAGTCGTCATTCTATGGGAATAAATTCACTGGTTAAGGGAGGAGTCACATGTTGTCTAGAGGAATCCTTAGTTGACTCATCTCGTTTGATGCCCCATCGAATCTAGACTCAAAATCGCGTTCTTGGAGTGGGACTGGGAATGTTTTGGAAATGGTGTGCAAGAGTTCAAGGGCATCCAATTTATCATCAACAAGAAAAAATACACCATTGTTCAGAGTGAGAAATGGATCGTGGTGGCTCTTAGGGGGGCTCTGACAGAGGAAATATGTCGATTGGTGAATATCAGGGGATGGTAAGTGGTCATTATGGGAGATTTCGATTCTCCACCCAACTAGAATATGAAATGTGTGATTTTTTTATGTATTTTTGTTGCATTTGTCCCTCCTATTTCAAGCCTCATAAAACACGCTTTGATTTGCCTGTAGAATTGTGTTTTTAGATCTCTGAACATTTGTTTGTGCTATAAAAACGAGGAATAATGAGAAAAATTATACTCTATGAATTATTAAAGTGTTGGCATCAAATGTTACAATAGCAAGGCATAAAGTGATTATCATGTCGTATAATTATATGATTGATGGGTTCTGCAAGACATGGTGGATGAGAGTGAGTTCTAATAGGCGAAAAAGAATTCAAGCCAGCAGAAGGTGACAAGGAATTCGAGACGGCATAAGTGAAATGCAATATTTGAAGAGGTGTGAAGGAAAATGGAGAAGCCTGGATCCAAGCTTCACAAGAAAGAGACTTCCGTGGATGTAAAGTTGATTAAGATTTCATCAATGGTGATTGTGGCAATTTTTGGCCATGGTAAAGTGAAATATGTCTTTGAATTTATTTTGAGTGGGTGAAGAGAAACATGTTGAGCCTAGTCAACTCAGTGTTTGATGCTTTGTTAGAATTGACTATAAAAATACACCTATTAAAGTATGGTAACTCCAAAGAATAATGAGTTAATTGTGACACTCATAAATGTTTTGGAATTGGAAGTATTTATATTGAGAATAGGTAACTCAATATTGAATGTAATGGTTTTTTAGGATTTGCTACTCTAACAAATCACCGGTAAATTCAAGACAACAATTGAATTAGGAAAGGAGAAAGAAGACCAAAGATGTTTCATGGTAGATGATAATGTTAAAGTGTACAGGTCACTTGAAGAGGATATCAGGAGGAAGGTATGTATAGTGATGAGATGTAAATTCATTTATAACTTAGTCATATTCAATGGGATTATATTTTGGGAATATGATTGATACAAAGGAAGATGGTAACCTTTGTGTTGATCTAGGGCATGTTGGATATTTGTTGTACCTAAGTTGAAATGTTGTAATTGAGCATATGTGTTGTAGGGAGTGCATGATTGGTTGTACCTGACAGCCCAGAGTTTTGGTCCAAGTTGTAAACTTACCCATAGGCAATTTGATTTCCCCAGGTTTTTTTGTAAGCCCTGTTATTCAGGCATACAGGTAACACCATAACACATGGTTTTTTGTAAGCCCTGTTGAGTAAAGCCTACATGGATTAGTGTGGTATCACATGTAATTATGTAGTGTGTATCTCTCTTATGCATAGAGAGGATGTGTCATCAAGTTGTGCAATGACCCACTAGGGTAGGTACAAGGGTGGCAGGTGTACTCATATTCTATCTTGATGTTGAATCAAAGAAGTTGAATCTTCAATTAAGGGAGGAAATGTGAGATAGAGTAATCTCATAATGTCAGTTGGTTTGGGCCAAGGTATGATTAAGAGAGAGTGGGTGAGTGCAAGCTAATGATGGTCTCTCATGACATGTTAGTGGCAATGCAAACCTGGAAAAAAAACAATTTGTTAACTTGGATGAATTATTCAAGGTGCTTTTACAATGAATTTGAATATGGTGTAAGAAGATGAAATGTAGGAAATTGAATTAGATTTCCGAATATACAACTTGTATTCACAGACATTGTCAATAACTAGGTCGAATTTGATTTTTTCTAATTGTGGTATATTATTTTTCCAACAAAATATAAGGTATATGTTTTCGTTTGTGCAGGTGTTGAGTGTCTTAACGATGGAATTTCGTTCCAAAAAATTGTAAACTTGTAGAGAACTCGTTTTTCTTGTGTGATGTATTTTTTGGAAATTTTAATATTAATTTAATATTTTTTTTTAAATTATCAAAGTCAACATATGCCTGAAATTACAACATCTTTTGTTCGTGCAGGCTAAAAGGGTCTTAACATGATAAAAAAAAATAAAAAAAAATCGTAGGTATCAGTCTCCTTTAGTGTCGCATATAACTCATTTGAGAAATGGTTAAGTGGAGAAAAATTTATAGCAGAAATAAGAGAGGTATGTATTATAGGATTTTGATATGTGTGAAGACAAAAATAGATTAAAAATAGTAAACAATATATATATATATATATAGCCAACTCTATCTATGTCTATAATTTTGTCAACGACTGAATTTTTTAGCCTATAGAAAAATAACGTCAAAGACACAGATATAGAGGGGTATTCACAAAAATGGAGGTTTTTATGAATTTGCAGACCGAACTACTAGGTTTATCATCCCGAACCTAAATCCGAGCCAACCGAGTCAATGTAAACCTTTTCAATCACACCTAAATTGTTTTAACTCAAACAAGAGCATGTGCACTAAGAGCGCGCACATGCTCTAGGAACATGTGTGCGCTCCTGAAAATCATTTCTTTCCTTCTCTATATTTGTCATCCCTATCCTACATCTCCCCCCCCTGCTCTATCTCACTCTCACCCTCCCTCTCTACACCCCTTTTCTATCTCTCTCTCCCTCACACTCCTATACATGGTAAGACCTAGACATGGCAAGATTTAGACATCACAAGGCATGGAAAGATCTAGAGATAGACCTTACTTTGACATGAATTAAACTCTCACACCCACTCCCTCTCTCTCTCTCTC
>SNQJ01S0085625.1:34246-47787 GCA_010110895.2 Picea sitchensis | reverse complement strand
AAACCTATTTTTCATCTTTAAAATTATCTGAGATTGCATTAGAGAAAGTGATTATTTTGAAATACTCATCCAACTACTATCGTCAAGGTAATGGTTTGGAAGAATCCACAAACAAAAACATAATCTGCATCCTCAAACGAACCATGGTTTATCACAAGAGAAATTGGCACAATGCCTTATCGAATTCCCTATGGGTTTATTATGTCACCCCTAAGTCCTCCATAGGGACTTCATTGTACTTCCTTGTTTATGGGAAATAAGTTTTCCTACCCTTAAACATGTATCTTCCTTCCCTCCAACTCACACAATAGTCTCTAGGAAGAGAATGCCTCGTCATTCAAAGATGTATCGATACCTTGCTAAAACTTGAAGAAAGTCATGCTAAATCCAAAACAAAGTTTGAAGCTCATCAAAATACAGTAAAATGGTGGTTTGATAAGAAATATACTGGTGAGAAGGAATTGCAAGTTGGGGACTTAGTCCTCAAATGTGACAAGCCACCCAAATATAAAGGGAAACAATTGAATTTCTAGAAACTTTGGCTTGGTCCTTACATTATCAAAGAAAATATTGGCCAAGGTACCTTCTGGTTACAAATCCTTCAAGGCAAAGTCGATTCTCTCCCCATTAATGGTCAAATTCTTAGACACTACATCAACTATTCATTGAGGTTGTTTCTCAATTGTACATAAATAAACCTTTAACCTTTTACCTTTCTTTTTCCCCATAACTTTTTGTTTGTTTGTTTGTTTCCCAATATGTTTTTGGTTTTTATATTTTCAGATCCTTCTTGAAAACTATCATCCCAATTTTTGAGTTCCCATTACCTTAGTCTTGGTCATACTTTCAAGTCGTAACACACCTGGTGTCAATATCTCCCCATGGTTTTCAATCCACATATCTTCCCCATCCATGTAAGACATGTTATGCATTGTCTCAATTCATATCTATTGGATGAACATAGCTTATTGATACACTAGAAAAATGTAGCAAAACAAAGAACTAGGGACCTCTAATGAAGAACAGGATGTCACATTATGTGAACTAAAATAAAATGGTTTGGAATATGTGTCCACAATTTTCTGAAAATCTTGACTCATGAAATTTTATCATCTATAATGAAGTTAGAAAATTTCTCACTATCACATGTGTCATCCCTAGTGCCTTTAAAGGATAACTAGAATCCCCCCATCCACCTCTCTCTAAACAAAAGAGAATTAAATTTAATAAAAGGTAAAGGATTGGGGAAAGGATTTCCATATCACATGGGACATGCAAGTATCTCCATTGGGGCTATGGATTCTCGGTGGTAATGGATAAAGGCCTATGACACCAGGGTGACTCTGTTAGGGTTATGGAAGCTCATTGACAGTGGAGGAACACCAGATAAATGAAATATAACTTATATTATCAACATTCTTCATGTTTCATTTCCATCATACTCCCTACACCTTCTCCTTTAGTCATTTATCATATGAATAATAAATAATTTGAAGGAAATCTGGTCAAAGGAAAGGTCTCATCCCTTCTTTATATCGTGTAAGTTATCTCAAAATCCAATACATGGGACCTATTGATCCTCTATTGAGACCATGTGTCATGAGTGAAACATTTACCCAAAATATATTTGGATATCATCTTACAAAGATTCAGAGCTTCTCCCAATGTGTCGACATTTGTTGTGTCAGGCATTAAAACCCTCCATTTTCCATAATTCCATTGCAACTTGCTTTCGAGAAAATGGAGCCCCTTATTTTTATATGTTTTGAAAGAGTCTTTCATTGGCCTCTCTCTTTACCTCAAGCCTATCTGGGAAGTCTTACTTACCTTAAGAAAACATTGGGAAAAAAGAAATACTTCAAAAAACAATTTTTTAAGCAAATTAACAAAGTTCCCTCTAACTCCTCCGATGTACATTGGAAGAGTTAGCTTTAACTCCTCCAATGTACATCGAAGGGGTTCCCCTCACTCTCTTCGATGAATCTCTCTTATCGTGAAAGTTTCCATCGATTCCCCCAATGTATATCATAGGAATTACCACAAAGTCTTCCAATATGCATCGTATGACTTAATCCCAAGTCCTCTGATCATAAATAATAATCCAATGATGAAATTTAATGCCAAAGTCATGAGATCCTATATATTTATCGATGGCCCATCCTTATTATCATTAGTGAAACATTAAGAAGTCATAAAGTATTTACAGCTCGAGACAAAGGGCACGTCGAACACTATATTCAAATCCAAAACTTATAAAATTCATCCACATGGAAATGCATTGATAGGTAAGCCTCCAACGTGTTAGCACTCGATAAATTGTTGGGTTGAAGAGAAAAATCTACCAAGGTAACCTACAAACCAACTTTAAGACTGGAAACTAGCCTTTCCAATCTAGAGAGGGCTCTCTCTGAGACCTAGTCTCAGATAGATAATAATTTTGTATTGACGGCTAGATTTAGATGCTTGAGAAAGTTTTTTCTAGTTTCACTAATACGGAAGTATAGGAATTTTTTGGCTATGGAGTCAACCCTATGAAAACAAGAGAAATCAATGACTGGTAAGGGAATCTTTGAGTGGACAAAGGCTAAATAGGTAATGGTCTTTCAGTTTCAATATCGTTGTATAGGGAGATAGAAAGGAGAAACATAAAGCAAATCATAGCACTGTTATAGATGAATTATGAATTAACTTAGAAGAAAACATAGATTTTAAATGGTTGAGTCTAAAGCACCACGAGATGAATTTGAAACTCTTTAAATATTTCCAATTTAAACAAATGAAACATACATGAATTTGCAGGAAACACGAAGTACATACAAAGATAGGATCACAATACATCAAACCACCACCACTAGAATTTTTTCATCAAAATCTTTAGGACCTCTGCATTATATTTCCATAAGATTCATAAAGTTACATTCAAGAGTGCCCTCTCTACACTACTTTTCCAACGTGGCTTACATAAAAAATATCCAATATATAGAAAAATAACACCCTCTTGGGCTGCTATGCTCGAACTACTTTCCCCTAGAATCTCAAATTTAGTTACTTTCCCCCTAGACAACCTTTTCAACAAAATTTAATAAAAATAGAAACCCGACGACACCCAAATCATAACATAACTGACATATTTGTTTCAATAATTTGTTCATGAGTGTGATTCGACCATCTGGTTGTGATAAATCAATGTTTTCTTTCAAGGGGTGTTTGAGTAATCATGTGTATTGCTGGAAACTATGTCACCTTTTTATAATGGACTCCGGTTGCTACTGTGTGATCATTGGCCATAGCATGTGCGTGGAGAGTTTGTGCAGCGGATGTCCATTCGTGGTCGCTCGTGCAACTCTAGGTGGTAGCAATGGTTGGGGACCATGCATCTCTTTCAAAACTTGCATGTGTTTCATAATACATGCCCTTCTCATTAGGTAAGATTATAATGTTTGTGCAACGAATATTCACTGCGCAAGTGTTGTGTCTAACTTCTTGTTAATGTAAGAATGTAGGATATTTACAAAGAAATATTCCATTCCATGAACCAAAAAAAATAAAATGGGGCTCTCTTACTCATGCCTCCGATGTCGCCTGCAACCTTAAATCTCTCATTGTTTTTCTTAAATACCAGTTCCATTTGTTCAAACTCTTCACCCGCCTCAACAAAACTGTGTTTCTTTTCAGTTTTGATTTAGCACTAGAGAGAGTTTCACATGCATTATCAATGGCTGGTCTACACTCTTTGAAATGCTCTGTGATTTTTTCCTCCAACATCCTTTTTTCCTCCCTAAGCTCAATGATTACATCTTGAACTTCTCTGAGCTATTTTTTAAGCCAAGTTACATTCCTTTCTCTCGTTGTGGGTGAGGTAGGGGGTAACTGACCTGTTCGACTCTGCGACTCTGGTGTTTCAATAGTATTTTCTACCAGTTATCTTCTTAAATCTCTTTTTTCTTGATAAACTTGGGCAATAACGTGTTGCGCTTTCTTTAGTTGCTGCGAAAATTCCTGAACATTTGCATTTTCTTCACCTAACTCCACCTGTCTATCATCAATTTCCTTGTTTGAACCTTCAACATGCTCTAGTTGAACGATGCACATGAGAAATATATTGGCAACGGACTTGGTACGTGGTTTAATGGGATCTTGGATCTCCTCAGTTTTTTCAGCCAATTTTGACCTTCTTTTCTTCTGGGATGTTGGATGATGGGATGTCGAGTCTTCTATTTCTTTCCCTTTTCTTTTTCCAGTAACATCTTCCTTTCTCACCTCTGAACTATGAAGTGTTGTTTCCTCTGTAGATAGAGGAATGTATCCTTTGGGGTCTCTTGGGATGTTAGCCAAAATCAGAAAATAATCGTAGTTCTTGTTCAAATGTCTCAATTCGTCAACCACTAACAACTTGATTAATGAAAAATGGAATAAATTGTTTCTCCGCTGATCAACCTTGGCATGGACGTTGTCTGCCATATTTCCTAGGCTCCGATACAAGAAGAAAGGTAAGTTTAAGGGATTTTTCCTTGTGAAGTGCATCAATAACCTGGATTCTTGATTAGGGAATGATGCTCATAATATCTTTCGACATGGCCTTTATCCTAACCACTTGAATCAATTTTGGTACGTAATTTCCACCTTTTCGACATGACTCGAGACTTAGGGAGATTGACCCGTACTATTTAAACGTGGGGAACCTTACACTCCTTTAACCAACTTATGTCCATACCCATTACTCGATGATTTCAAGCCACTCTTTATTTGGTGAATGACCTTATAAACTTTGACGCACTGACTATGACTCATCTAGGACTGACTCTAACTGCAAAAAACACTGTGCTAACACAACGCAGTACTTTCTATAGGGTTAGGTATTTTTATCTTTTGCTCTTGTTCTACACCTTCCCTTGTTTTATTCCCTATCCTATATCTCATTTACAACCAATGCCATGAATCTACCTTTTAACCCCCCTTTCCCTCATTGTTACAGTTTCACAACCCTTTCTAACCTAGCCAGTGTTTTATTTGCTCGAACAACCGCACGATTAACCCTAGGTTGTTGTCTCGAAACCATGTTTGAAAAATGTTGAAATCATGTCATGACCTTGATTTGAGGCCCCCCCCCTCTTGTCAAGTAAATAACCCATGATGAGATCACCTATAAAGACAAAAATTTTAAACTGTGGCCTTAGTTTTTCCTTCAAGCCCCATCAGAACACTTCATGGCAAATCCTCTTATTGTATTGGAGGAGTTCTCTTTGACTCGTCCGATATGATCGAAGGAGTTATTGATGATAACTTCTCTGATATGACCCATTCTCTTCAAAAACTTTAATCCCAACCTATCTTATGCATTCACAACACTTAACATCAACTCCTCTGATTCACATTAGAGGAGTTGACTGCAACCTCATCGGTGAACCATCTACCATTCAAAATATTTGATAGCAACTCCATCAATGCACCATCATAAAACTTGGAGTTAACTCCTCCAATTAGCATTGGAGGAGTTGTCCCTAAGAAGACCCTATCAATACTCGGTAACCATGTTGTGTAGACTATATGTGGAACCTAATGCATCACAATTCTCTCTGTCATATATGCCCCTGATATATTACTGCATGCATGAAGGGATATCATTCAATTGGGATGATATCCTATCTGAAAATATCACAATGGATATCTCCACTATCAAAGGATCCCAACTTAGAAAGTTTCCAAGATTTCACATGTCCTTGTACTTCCTGTACATCATGTGTATAGCCCATAAATACCCTAGTATGGGGTGGAGTTGACATCCATCCGAACCGACAATTCATGTATACTGTAAAGTGCTATTGGAGCACAAATACCACAAGAAAGACCTGAAGATATGTGAGCACTTTTTGGCCCCTTTATATGAGTTCATATTCTACACCACTCCTCCTTGCATGACCAATACAACTATAGTAGTCATAAGGATAATTGGATACTAGTATCTCATCGAGCACAACACATATATAAGGATCTATCACACAATGGAACCTCCTCATTTTATCCCTCTATTTGTGCTTGAAAAGTTGGTTCTCTAGGAGGTTAAATACTAGACCATAAACACGGGGTCAGGAGAATGTTATGTCGACTGAAAAAATAAATATGACCATCGATTCCCCTATATGTTGGTAATTACTTCTTCAAGAACACCACACAAGCCCAATCATAGGTAAATACCTTTCTATCTTATCACTTTAAAGAAGAGAAGTATATAATACATGATCCCAATAATACTGTGAGAGACTACTTCAATAATATTGGTCTTGTAAATGTGTTGAACCTGCACATAATAGATCTATCTAGAAAATAACACACACATTTGTAGAGAGAAATTGAGAAAGAAGAAGCAAGAGAGAAATAATGGAAGAATTCTCTTTAACTGAATGAATAATGAATATTTTACACATGATATACTATGTCTAACTCAACCAATGCGCACTAGAGGAGAAGATAATGTGCCATAGTGGTGGTCTAGAGTGATCTGGACACACACCAACAATTATGGGAGTAAAATGCCACCTAAGTCTAGTATCTCGGGCAACCTAGCTAAGTTAACTAGTATATCAGTCTTCAGTTAACTGAACGAAACAGAGTGAAGTGAGGAGGAGATCAGGGAATCATGTGTAATGCGCTATTGTGGTGATGATACCAAGGACAATGTACATTAGATAGTGATGCTCCCAATGTTTCATGGTGATAATCCCAATGTAGCATCTAGAATCCACTCAACTGATCAAACTGAAGTGAAAAATAAAGAGAATATTATCCCTAGAGGAATATTCTTCCTAAAATATAGGAGCATGAATAATACTGATAAACGAGGAAAAAAATTAGGAAAAACAAATCCTAGGTGTGTGTGAAGTAACTCCAACACCCCCCATGAACATCACTATGGTGAAAATAAAGAATGGGTCCCGGAGAAGAGGCCATGTTAGGTACCCAAATACAAAATATACACTAAAATAAAGTGAGGAAAGAGGGAAAACCTCATGGGAAAAAACCCCCCTCAAGGTACAATGTATGTAAAAAGAAGAGCTGACAGTTGCTACGAAAATTTTTCCTTCACTCCAAGACAACTTTATAGAGAATGGAACTTCTACTCAGTGAAGCTCTTGGTGAAGATGTCTGCAGTCTATTCTGCTAAAGGACAAAACTGCAGGTCAATGATCCCCTCGTGTACTAAGTATCAGATGTAGTGCATGTTGATCTAGATGTGCTTCTTCCACTACCTCTGAATTGGATCTCTGTATAACTTTAGAGTGATCTGGTTGTCACACCAGATGACAATTGGCCGATGAAAATGAATTTCAAACTCAGTGAGAAAATGTTGTAGACACATATCCTAAATGGTCATGTTAACTACCCCTCTGTACTCTACCTCAGCTAAAGATGGATCAATAACATCCTACTTCTTTCTTGACCAACAGATAGGCCCAAAACCAAGACTGCGTGATTAACCAGATGTGAACTTGCGATCAGTGCTATCACCATCCCAGTCAAAATAAGTGAACCCGATGAGTTCCAATATAGAGTCTGTTGCATAATGAATCCCAAAGATGATGGTGCCCTGTACATATCGAAGGATACGCTTTGCAGCCTTCCAATGTAGCTCATGTGACTCATGCATGAACCTGGAGACTATGCCAACTGCATAGGAGATTCTTGGTTTGGAGTGTGTGAGATACAACAAGCTCCCCACTAGCTGTATGTACAATGTGTTTTCAACCAGTGGAGTGTCCCCACCATCCTCAAGTTTTACTCCTGATAAGAAAGGATTTGGAGAAAACTTGTTGTCTGTCATGTGAAATATCTCAAGGAGATCTCATGCATACTTGGCCTGAGATAGTTTGATGCCTGATGCATCCTAATTGATCTCGAGTCCAAGGAAGAAATGCAGCAGAGCTATGTCCGTCATCAAGAACCTATCATTCAAAGTTCTATTTACTGCATTAATCGCTGAAGTTGAGCAACCGTTGATCAACAAATCATCAACATACATAACTAGGAGTAGAAGTGAGTCAGTCTTCCTAGGCATGTAAACATTCAGGTCTAAATTACAACGTAAAAAGTTATGTGACAGTAGGTAGGAGTCCATATTGACATACCATGCCCTCAGATCCTACTTGAGGCCATAAAGAGACTTCTTCAGTCGATAGACCAAAGATGATTCCTGCATAAATCCCTAGGGATGCTCCATATAGATATCCTCAGAGAGATCGTCGTGAAGAAATTAATTCTTCATGTCCATTTGATGGACTTCCCATCCCTTAGATGTCACAATGGAAAGTGCCAAACGTATGGAATCCATCTTCGCTACTGGAGAGAAGGTCTCATCATAGTCAATGCCATGCACCTGTTGAAATCCTTTGGAAACTAGCCTAGCTTTGTATCTACTAATATGTGCATACGCTACACTCTTGGTATTGTAGACCCATCTTCACCTGAAAATTTTCCTTCCAGAAGGAAGGGGAACCAGATCCCAAGTCTGGTTCTCGAGGAGAGAGTTGTACTCCTCATGCATGGCAGATTCCCAAAAGGGAATTCTAGCAGCCTCACCATAATACTGTGGATCTGAATACTGAACCAAAAAATATTCTTGGGTGGAAATTGTTCAGTGGTAGTGAGTGCAAGATGAGGCTCCTATAAATAATATCGAGTCCTCCTAGTATTGGCTGGATCACCAACAAGATCCCCTACATCCTGAAGACTAGTCTGGGCCCACTTAGGCCTCTACTCTGGATCTGCATCTGCATCTGGATGCAGTGACTCTGCATATGAGTGTACTGAATCTATATATGGACCATTTTAATCCTATGAATCATAACTCTCATCTAAAGAAGAGTAGGCATGTGCATGCTCATCTTCTCTGGCAGTTGGAAGAACAAAGGTGTCTGCATGCGGCTGTTGAGGTACGTACGAGACACTTTCCTCGAATTGGACACTATTCTCAATGATGAGTCGGTCCGAGGAAATATCAATGAGTCTATATCCCTTCACACTGTCAAGGTACCCAACAAAAATACACTCAGTACTTTGTGGATAAAGTGCCTTCCTCTTTTCATAGGGAATCTAGGCCCATGCATGTGAACAGAAAATATGAAAGTGGGTCACTTCTAGTTTGAGGCCACTCTAAGCCTCGTAGGGCATATTATCCTTGAAATATCTATGGGGAGATATGTGTTGGATGTAGGTTTCACAATTAATTTCTTCGGCCCATAATCTATGTGGAAGTGACTTTGTGTGTAGCATGAAAGATGCCATCTCTTTTAGAGATATGTTTTTCCACTCAACAACTATGTTTTGTTGCGGATTATAGTGAAATGTGTGCTACAACTAAATCCCTACCTCATGAAAAAGATTTTGGATCTCATGGTTGACATAATATCCCTTGTTATCAGTTCGAAGGACTTTGATTTTATTTCCGGATTGTGTCTCAACAAGGTCTTTGAAATATTTGAGGTGTTGAAAGACCTCTCATTTTCGCCTGAGAAAGAAAATCCATGTGAAACGTGCGAAATTATCAACAAAAATGAGAACGTACCTTGATTTTTTTATTGATGGATGCAGAAAAGGGCCCATGCGGTCACTATGGATCAGATCTAAAGGAGAGGAAGCCCTATGTGTCTTTCCTTTGTCGAATTTTTCTTGAGGGTGTTTTCCAAGAACACATCCCTCACAGATTCCTTTGGAGAAATGGATGTCTAGTAGACCATCAACCAATCCATGCTTGCTAAGTTGTTGCATATATCTAAAATTCAAATGCCCAAACTTTTCGTGCCATATCCTACTGCTTTCATCAGCATGGGTAAGTAGTAAAGTAGAATCTGGTTCAATTAATTCAAAAAATGTATACAATCTAGATTGATGATTTACCTCACCGGTAGAAACCCTGGAATTGGTTTGCATGTCATAGATATCCACTGCATCAAGTGTGAATATGCATTTCTTTTCGGTGTCAAAATTTTCCATCTGATATATAGAGAGAATGTTGATGGAAAGTTTGAGAATGTGCAACACATTCTCAAAGCTTTCGTTGGTGAGTTCAATCCTTCCTTTGTCGGTGACCTCGACTGGAGAGTTTTCCCGCATCAGAATAGGAGGACCTTTGCATGCATCCAATGAATAATAGACTGATTGTGTGGCAGCCATGTGATTTTATGCTCCTGAATCTATGATCCAAGCATCAGGAGAGGAGTTGATGGAAATCAAGGCATGGCTAGAATTGTTTTTTTTGGGATTCTGATCTTTTGGCTTCTTCTTCTTGGCAGCCTCGGGGATGTGATATCCAATGTTATTTTTCTGAAGTATTTGAGTCATTATATCTATTTGTTTATGCATGCATGCGTAATCTGGATGGAATCCTTTATAGCAGTATGTGCATTTGTCCCCTTTTCTTCCCTTTCCACCTTTGGATTTTGAGGCATCAGTGAATGGTTTTGAGAACCCTTCCTTCTTCATATTTGAATGAGCTTTCCTTTTGTCTTTATATTTAAATTTATGATATTGATGACTACTTAAATCTTTCACAGTAAGTGCATGAACCTTTGGGATTTTTATTTTTCCCATGTTGATGAGCTTGGTCTACTCTTGTGTCAGGGATTCGATAAATTCCTCAAGAGAAGGCATATTCTAGGTGGCTCTAGAGGTGAATTTGACTGTATGGAATGTGGATATGAACACTAAGAATTCAGGACCAATTTTGGAGAGAATAGTGAAAATCATTTGTTTCTCCTCCTTAGATTTATCAACCGCACAAGCCTTGAGTTGCGACAGTAAATCCTTAAATTTTGTAAAGAAATCTTGGAGATTGTCGAATCTTTTTGGATCCAATGTGAGAAATCCCACCTCGAGCATGTGTCCCCTCATCTGATCCTATTTTCCAAAGAGACATTCCATGGTGGTACAAGCTTCATTGAGGGTTTTACAGGACTATATGTGAAAAAGGACATCGAGAGAAATGAGATTGCAAATTGTTTTGAATGCTTCATCCATTCGATTTATATATTTGTATTTTTCTATGGATGAAGTTGGTTCTATTTCCGTGTTCATGGTTAACCTGTATAATCACCTGCTTATAAGATGCATGATCATCCTCTCCTTTCATGAAAAGTAATTGTAAGGTTTAATAATGAATTCTTTTGGGAATTCCTTTTTTTTGATGTCTTCAATCTTTGGTACCTGCAAAAATAATTTGGTGTGTCTTTTGCTTAGAAGTCCATTGGCTCTGATAACATGTAAATGTGTTGAAACTGCACATAATATATCTAGATAGAAAATAATACACACATTTGCAGAGATAAATTAAGAAAGAAGGAGAAAGAGAGAAAGAATGGAAGAATTCTCATTAACCCAATGAATAATGAATAATTTACACATGATATACTCTGTATAACTCAACCAATGCACACTGGAGGAGAATCCAATGTGAGATAGTGGTGGTATAGAGTGATATGGACACACACCAGTAGTTACGGGAGTAAATTTCCACCTAGTCTAGTCTCTTGGGAATTTACGGGAGTGAACTGCCACCTAACTGAGTTAACTAGTCTATCAGTCTTCAGTTAATTGACTAAAACAGATTGAAGTGAGGAGGAGATCAGGGAATCATGGGTAATGCGCTAGTCTGGTGATGATACCAAGGACAATGTGCATTAGCTGGTGATGATCCCAATGTTGCATGGTGATAATCCCAATGTAGCATCTAGAGTCCACTCAACTGATTAAACTGAAGTGAAAATTGAAGAGAATATTCTCCCTAGAGGAAAAATCTTCCTAAAATATAGGAGACTAAATAATGACCAATAAATAAGGAAAAACCTTAGGAAAAATAAATCCCCGGTGTGTGTGAATTAATTCCAACATGTTTTCCCTAGGAATATACCACAAACATCTAGGAGGAACAAGAAGTGCATACAAATTCCCATACTTATGACGAAGTCATATTAACTAGGTGTGTCCATCCAAAGGGAAGAATCACATATGAAGAAAAGGCTATAGAAGAAGTGAGAAAGAAAGCAGAGGAAGAAGAAGTTGAGAAATCATCCCACACTTCCACCTCGATACACTCAGGGTTAATGGAAGAGGTAGAATAAGCACCAACTGACAAGAAGAGGAGGGATAAATAGAAATTCCTAAAAAAAAAAGGTATAATGACACATCAAAGAAAAAGAGAAATATCGATACAGACAAGGACAAAGCTAAAGCCGAGGAAAAAGAAAAATTTTCAGTCAAATGAGAGGTGAAACAAATGGAAGAAGCAACTAGAGAATCAACAACAAAAACGACAATAGAACAAGTAGAAAAGGAAACAAAAGAGGCATTCAACAAAGGATTTGAAGTAGAAAGACAGGATAATGGCGTGGAAGATAGAGTAGGTGAACCCACCCAATGGAAATTGATATCCCATAGATGTCAATCGTAGGCGAGGAAACAGATAAATAAGGCAGTGGTTTGGGAATGGGACTCTTGACACCATTCCAACTGAGTGAATTTATTGACTTGAGATGCTTCACCTATGAAAACAAAACTAGTAGAATAGTGTAGGAACAGGTGAAGAAAGTGATAACAGTGGAAGGGATTCTTATATCAGTGTTCACACATGTTCCTATGACAGGATATGTGAGGGAAAATACCATAGCTACAACTACAGCTGGCTCTTCATTCATGAATGCTAATGTGGAAAACGTTTGGAGACTGTGCCTGCAGAATGAGGAGAAACAGGCAAGAATCAGAGAGCTGGAGGAAAGACTCCAGCAAGTCAGAATTGATCGACGCAAAATTCAAAGTTTCAAAGTTAGTGTTGAGAAGGTTAGGAGAGAGATAGAAGAAGCGATCATAGACATCTATGCTCACCTGCACCTGTTTCAATAAGCATCCTCTACAATCATAGAGAAGAATAATCAAATACATACAAAATTGACACAATACAACACTATCCATGTAGGTTTTTCCAACATCGACAAATGGATAATTGAAAATCCCAATGCACCATCAGAACTATACCGACCATCAAAATAAGAAACAAAAATAGACTTGTTTTCACTTGACCATTGTCAATAGGTGGGGTAGAGAAATGATAAGGAAGTTACCAAATCAATGGTGATATGCTCAAGGATACACAAATCTTCGTAGGAATTGGACAAGAGTAGCCAATTACCAAGGCTAGATGAGCTCAGGAAGAATCTAGTGACATAAGATCTATTAGAAAAGGTGCATAATATCACACATCAAAGAAAAGTAGTAGTTGAAGCTACCACCACAATCTATTGATCTCATAGATCAACACTTACTACAACCAGTGAAACTGCACACCATGATACAAGAATTCACGGTGACCCTGGTCATGGACATAAGCACCCTAGAATATAGTGTGGACATGAACAACACAACCTTGGAACAACTAGTGTATAGAAGGATCAAATCCCTGTATGACCAACTAGAAATCTGGACAAACATCCTTGAATGAAGACAATATAGTGGCTAGATGATGTCAACACTTGTTTCTTATTTTGTCTCTATATCAA
>SNQJ01S0085625.1:0-34236 GCA_010110895.2 Picea sitchensis | reverse complement strand
AACCCTGGAATTGGTTTGCATGTCATAGATATCCACTGCATCAAGTGTGAATATGCATTTCTTTTCGGTGTCAAAATTTTCCATCTGATATATAGAGAGAATGTTGATGGAAAGTTTGAGAATGTGCAACACATTCTCAAAGCTTTCGTTGGTGAGTTCAATCCTTCCTTTGTCGGTGACCTCGACTGGAGAGTTTTCCCGCATCAGAATAGGAGGACCTTTGCATGCATCCAATGAATAATAGACTGATTGTGTGGCAGCCATGTGATTTTATGCTCCTGAATCTATGATCCAAGCATCAGGAGAGGAGTTGATGGAAATCAAGGCATGGCTAGAATTGTTTTTTTTGGGATTCTGATCTTTTGGCTTCTTCTTCTTGGCAGCCTCGGGGATGTGATATCCAATGTTATTTTTCTGAAGTATTTGAGTCATTATATCTATTTGTTTATGCATGCATGCGTAATCTGGATGGAATCCTTTATAGCAGTATGTGCATTTGTCCCCTTTTCTTCCCTTTCCACCTTTGGATTTTGAGGCATCAGTGAATGGTTTTGAGAACCCTTCCTTCTTCATATTTGAATGAGCTTTCCTTTTGTCTTTATATTTAAATTTATGATATTGATGACTACTTAAATCTTTCACAGTAAGTGCATGAACCTTTGGGATTTTTATTTTTCCCATGTTGATGAGCTTGGTCTACTCTTGTGTCAGGGATTCGATAAATTCCTCAAGAGAAGGCATATTCTAGGTGGCTCTAGAGGTGAATTTGACTGTATGGAATGTGGATATGAACACTAAGAATTCAGGACCAATTTTGGAGAGAATAGTGAAAATCATTTGTTTCTCCTCCTTAGATTTATCAACCGCACAAGCCTTGAGTTGCGACAGTAAATCCTTAAATTTTGTAAAGAAATCTTGGAGATTGTCGAATCTTTTTGGATCCAATGTGAGAAATCCCACCTCGAGCATGTGTCCCCTCATCTGATCCTATTTTCCAAAGAGACATTCCATGGTGGTACAAGCTTCATTGAGGGTTTTACAGGACTATATGTGAAAAAGGACATCGAGAGAAATGAGATTGCAAATTGTTTTGAATGCTTCATCCATTCGATTTATATATTTGTATTTTTCTATGGATGAAGTTGGTTCTATTTCCGTGTTCATGGTTAACCTGTATAATCACCTGCTTATAAGATGCATGATCATCCTCTCCTTTCATGAAAAGTAATTGTAAGGTTTAATAATGAATTCTTTTGGGAATTCCTTTTTTTTGATGTCTTCAATCTTTGGTACCTGCAAAAATAATTTGGTGTGTCTTTTGCTTAGAAGTCCATTGGCTCTGATAACATGTAAATGTGTTGAAACTGCACATAATATATCTAGATAGAAAATAATACACACATTTGCAGAGATAAATTAAGAAAGAAGGAGAAAGAGAGAAAGAATGGAAGAATTCTCATTAACCCAATGAATAATGAATAATTTACACATGATATACTCTGTATAACTCAACCAATGCACACTGGAGGAGAATCCAATGTGAGATAGTGGTGGTATAGAGTGATATGGACACACACCAGTAGTTACGGGAGTAAATTTCCACCTAGTCTAGTCTCTTGGGAATTTACGGGAGTGAACTGCCACCTAACTGAGTTAACTAGTCTATCAGTCTTCAGTTAATTGACTAAAACAGATTGAAGTGAGGAGGAGATCAGGGAATCATGGGTAATGCGCTAGTCTGGTGATGATACCAAGGACAATGTGCATTAGCTGGTGATGATCCCAATGTTGCATGGTGATAATCCCAATGTAGCATCTAGAGTCCACTCAACTGATTAAACTGAAGTGAAAATTGAAGAGAATATTCTCCCTAGAGGAAAAATCTTCCTAAAATATAGGAGACTAAATAATGACCAATAAATAAGGAAAAACCTTAGGAAAAATAAATCCCCGGTGTGTGTGAATTAATTCCAACATGTTTTCCCTAGGAATATACCACAAACATCTAGGAGGAACAAGAAGTGCATACAAATTCCCATACTTATGACGAAGTCATATTAACTAGGTGTGTCCATCCAAAGGGAAGAATCACATATGAAGAAAAGGCTATAGAAGAAGTGAGAAAGAAAGCAGAGGAAGAAGAAGTTGAGAAATCATCCCACACTTCCACCTCGATACACTCAGGGTTAATGGAAGAGGTAGAATAAGCACCAACTGACAAGAAGAGGAGGGATAAATAGAAATTCCTAAAAAAAAAAGGTATAATGACACATCAAAGAAAAAGAGAAATATCGATACAGACAAGGACAAAGCTAAAGCCGAGGAAAAAGAAAAATTTTCAGTCAAATGAGAGGTGAAACAAATGGAAGAAGCAACTAGAGAATCAACAACAAAAACGACAATAGAACAAGTAGAAAAGGAAACAAAAGAGGCATTCAACAAAGGATTTGAAGTAGAAAGACAGGATAATGGCGTGGAAGATAGAGTAGGTGAACCCACCCAATGGAAATTGATATCCCATAGATGTCAATCGTAGGCGAGGAAACAGATAAATAAGGCAGTGGTTTGGGAATGGGACTCTTGACACCATTCCAACTGAGTGAATTTATTGACTTGAGATGCTTCACCTATGAAAACAAAACTAGTAGAATAGTGTAGGAACAGGTGAAGAAAGTGATAACAGTGGAAGGGATTCTTATATCAGTGTTCACACATGTTCCTATGACAGGATATGTGAGGGAAAATACCATAGCTACAACTACAGCTGGCTCTTCATTCATGAATGCTAATGTGGAAAACGTTTGGAGACTGTGCCTGCAGAATGAGGAGAAACAGGCAAGAATCAGAGAGCTGGAGGAAAGACTCCAGCAAGTCAGAATTGATCGACGCAAAATTCAAAGTTTCAAAGTTAGTGTTGAGAAGGTTAGGAGAGAGATAGAAGAAGCGATCATAGACATCTATGCTCACCTGCACCTGTTTCAATAAGCATCCTCTACAATCATAGAGAAGAATAATCAAATACATACAAAATTGACACAATACAACACTATCCATGTAGGTTTTTCCAACATCGACAAATGGATAATTGAAAATCCCAATGCACCATCAGAACTATACCGACCATCAAAATAAGAAACAAAAATAGACTTGTTTTCACTTGACCATTGTCAATAGGTGGGGTAGAGAAATGATAAGGAAGTTACCAAATCAATGGTGATATGCTCAAGGATACACAAATCTTCGTAGGAATTGGACAAGAGTAGCCAATTACCAAGGCTAGATGAGCTCAGGAAGAATCTAGTGACATAAGATCTATTAGAAAAGGTGCATAATATCACACATCAAAGAAAAGTAGTAGTTGAAGCTACCACCACAATCTATTGATCTCATAGATCAACACTTACTACAACCAGTGAAACTGCACACCATGATACAAGAATTCACGGTGACCCTGGTCATGGACATAAGCACCCTAGAATATAGTGTGGACATGAACAACACAACCTTGGAACAACTAGTGTATAGAAGGATCAAATCCCTGTATGACCAACTAGAAATCTGGACAAACATCCTTGAATGAAGACAATATAGTGGCTAGATGATGTCAACACTTGTTTCTTATTTTGTCTCTATATCAATCAACCTCACTTTTTTCCTTATTATACACTTGTCACTAGGAAGTAGGAAGCTGGACCATTTTTGTAAATGCCTATTCAAGAAGAAGGTGAAGAGTCATCTAACAATTACTAAGAATTGTATAAGAGAGAAGAATCTCATTTTTAAGGGGATTTTGGCTCTTCAAACATTATACACTTCTGAGCTATTTTGGTAATATAGTGTCAACTAAAATTGGAGATCTTTCCTTATAATTTTCATGTATTATTGTTAACACTGTTAATATAGAGAGGTCCTCAGGGCCAACTTTTGACAGAGAGAAGGAATCATATGTGGTATTGTTTTTCTACGAGCTATTTCAAGAAAAATATTTGTTTCTCACATGGGTTGTAAGAGAGTCTTTGTTTATGGACTATTCTAACGCAATATATGTTTTATTTCAGTTTTGTCACTCTTTCTTATATTGCATGTGATGAACGAATGAGCTGCCAATGTATGTGATATAGTGACTTAGACTATTCTGGTTATGTATTCATGTGCATGTCTTATCTAACTTTATTTCTTCATTTCATTTATATGGGTGAAGTTATTGGTAGAGTTAGTTTCATATCACAACTCAATCACTTACGTTAATTTGATCCTAGCTAGGATAGGGTAGATTAGAATTAAATTAGATACTTTAATTTACATAGTCTTCATCTACATTATTATTTTGCATAACCATCCATCACTCACGTTCATCAGTGGAACAAGCCACAACTGGTAAATCCAGACCAACAATGATTTATGGGAAATAGTCTGGATGGGTTCCTTATTCCAAACAGTGAGGGTATAATTGGGACTTCTTACTAGGGGTAACCCCTTAATATTGTTGGGATAATTTAGACCCATTAGCACAAGTATTGTTGAAGTTCATACGCATTGGTTGACTTCACCGACTCCAATTCAACTGGTGAAAGTGATGATAAGAAGTCCATTTCTATGTATGCATTTCACTATAGCATTGGATCATTGGTGTGTTTGTGCAATAAATAAAAAGTAGTCTCTTTTTAGACTACAAAAGAAGAATATCATGGCACCATTCAAGTAGGTATTGAAGTAGGATGGATTTTCCAAATTTCAGGAGGACTTGGCCTTCCTATCCATACCTCGACTACAATCTACCATGATGACCAGAGTGCTATATATGATGATGAAAATCATGTTTCCCGCAATAACAAGAAGCATGTTGAGATTCATTCTTACTATTTGAGATATTTGGTCCATGAGAACATTGTCACTATTGGATATTGTAGAAAAAATGATCAAGTTTCTCACATCCTCACCAAACCATTAGTTGAAGCTAGATTTATCAAGCTCCCCAAGATGCTTGGGTGTTAGGAAGATGCAATTATGGGAGGGTGTCATAATGACGTAATTTCACCACTTGAATCTCTAGAGATGGGTGATGATGGGGTGTTTTTGGAACATCAAGTATTGATGGTTCATCACACATCTTTTGAGTTCAATCGACTGAGAGGTAAACCAATATCTAGATACATCCAGTTGGGTGATTGACCAATACACTACATCACTCAGTCAAGTAATCGATGTGATTGTTGGTTAGTCAGTTGACCAAAAGTTGAAGATATTCAGGTGGTGGATAGACCAACCTAATATTTGAATAGGAGTTGGATGCATAGGCCATTGACTTGAGCATCATTGTCCAGTTGACTTGACAACATAGATTTGGCAGATTCAATGCTAACAACTAACAATTACATGTGAACAAGATCTTCTAGATTCTATGGAATTTGGTTAATTATTGAGGCTTTAAAAAGAAGACCCCTTGGGCCATTATCATCATGGAGATCAAGTGGTTGATATCAATATGCACTGCGATGTTCTGATCATAGTGTACTTTGCTTAAGTTTTGTAGCGGTTTCTTTGGACACCACCTTTGTCTTTGAATTTTTTGTTCCCCTTCAATTATCTGGAGTTCTGTATTTTTTGTTTCCATGGCATGTTCCACCTTATTCACAATAGGAGGAGAATCCTTAAGGAATCATTTCATACAACAATGTTGAACTAATTGGATGTATATTATGGCAATGGATGTCACATATAATGGAAAAATATGGAGATACAAGTTTAAGGTAATAAGAAGGATGAGAAACCTAAGTAGGAAACACTCTCAAGTAGATAGCCACAAGGCCTACAATACAAGGATATGCATGGTTATCATTTACATAATCTTCTCAAATTCCATGCAACATTTGGATGTCATGGGTAGGTGGGAACTCTAAAATTCAAGTAAGACCTCACACAAAGCCATGACATGCACTGTTTTGTCCAATATTTTATTTAATGTGACCAAAATAAATTTGTTAAAATTATTTCTTTAGAAAGTGTAGCTTATTATGTTCTCTTGATCCTTTTTTTTTTTAATGGTGGAGACATGTTTGATTACATGCCTCTCCATTATTTTACCTTCCTCCAAAGTTTTCATTACCTCTTCTGGAGGTTTGATTTTTTTTTCTTCCCCAAATCAAGGAAAATTGTATTTCTATGTGATGTTTTCAATGTCTTTCCATAGTTTCTATTGTTTAGTTGGTTTTTGTCTTTTGAAAAATTCCTCTCCAAACCAATAATCTTACATTTCTTCTACCTCCATATTTGCAAAATTGAAATTATTCATCCCATAAAGTCCTAAGTGGATTAGATAAGTTGTACAAGTTGTTTTGATATTTTTTCTATTGGTACATTGAATAATGTAGGACAATTATATGTTATTTATCTTATCACTATCCTATATAGTGCATATATTGGAAAAAGGTGTGAAGCCTAATTGGTTGCTCCATAAGTTTTGATGCAAGTATTATTTTCATTTATGTACCAATCCCCAATCATGCCTACAACTTGTATTGTCTCTTCAAATAGTATAAATGAAGGATTTCAAAAATTAGTTCATATATTGGGGACAATAAATCATCACATATCCTTTCATATTTCCTCATATATTTATGTTCCTATAAATTCTAGCAGTGGACATAAAAAATAGGTTGAAATATATTCCATTTCCATCCCAATCCTGGAAAAGGACATGCAACACAAATGATATCAATAAGGTAGAATGATATATAGAATTTAAGAGTTATGTGTATCCCCAAACCAACCGAGGTACATTACGGTGTGGAATACTCATTAAAATGAAATTTTATGCTAACTAAATAAATTCTCTGTAGCTTTCATCTACAAATTAAAACCATATTTAACCATTTCCTGTTACAATTAGTTGTGCATCTACAACCATTTAAAATAGACATGAAATGTATGTAAAATTTTTAATTACAACAACATATAAATCATTCTCAAATACCCAGAGTTTGTTCACAAGAATTTAACTCATAAAATACAACACTACGAAAAAACACTTATCTTTCAAAATAGATGTGCAACCCGTTTGCTTGGGACAGATGTTCCATGGCTCACTAGAGATGATTGTTCAAAATATTAATGGCAGTCATCCCCAAGGCGAGGGATAGTAGTCAAAAGAGGTGGTCTGACTATATACTCATGGTTCATAAACTCACAACCCACTAGTATTCTCCTGCAACTATCCCAAATTCCTTCCAACTCTCTTCCCCTTGACCCTAATCAACCCAAGAAATTTACCCCTTCAATGATATGAGTCCCTTAGGTATCCCATTCATTTATCGAGGGGTCTCTCTAGCACAAGTATCTAGGAATATCTGGTCGAGAACTGATGGAATTCATTTCTAGGAAACTGCAAACAACAATAACAAACTACTTGTTGTTTAGTGGGAAACTCCTCAGGTTAACTCTTCAATCACTGACACAATCTTCAATCTTCAGCTCCAATTTACTCCAACTACACTCCATTATGCTCTATAATTCAACTTCCATGAGTACACCAACTCCAAGCTCTCTTTATTTCTATCTACTTGCTCATCATGCACCATAAACCAGAGTGTGTAAACATTGTTGTAGTTACCCATACAAATTTAATCTCCTTGGATTACTTGTGACTCACCTCTTCCCCAAGAGTTTGTGCTACTCTAACCCCCATGTTCCCAATAAATTTGGGATGTGACCACTCACACCCACCCTCTTACATGTATTCAATGATTAGCACTCAGGAACACTCAACCAAAAATTAGAAGGTTCATATACAATTTTTTTTTAGGAAGCTGGGTTGGATTAATGGACATGGGTAATTCCCCATAGGACCCCTCTTATTATTATATTAGACCCTCTCCATTAATATACATGGGTAATTCCCCCTTGGAACCCTCTTGGCCAATATATTAGACCCTCTCCTCTATTGTGGATTAATTTATCCCCCATCTATTTCCATGTCCCCTTACCATCTGGCATC
The DNA here is from genome assembly GCA_010110895.2 of Picea sitchensis. Lineage (NCBI taxonomy): Eukaryota > Viridiplantae > Streptophyta > Pinopsida > Pinales > Pinaceae > Picea > Picea sitchensis. Next base: position 26,243 of record SNQJ01S0085625.1, on the reverse strand, counting down.
ACATTTTATTATTAAAAGATAGAAATACAATTCACATGTTACATCACTTGGTCTTAGCCACATATTATATCTACATTAAGAATTAATTAAACTGGGGATTATAGTGGGGATGTTACATACCCCCTCCCCTACAATTGTACATCATACTCAGTGCACACAATGTCGATATACATATATGAAAATCTACATCAAATACTTTGAAAATAAAATTCTATAATTTTACATATCCAACAATAGTTCCAACCATAATCTCTTATTCCTCTCAACTCGCTGACCCAAGGAGTGCACCATTCATTTATCAGGTCTAATCCAAGGTAGGTACCATCTGTTTATCAGGATTAACCCAAGGAATGAGCCATTCTTTTATCAAGGTCCCCAATGTAGTTGGCTAGGACTCTGAGATGTGGTTCCAGAACTCTAGCTACTCAAAATGGAGCCTTGCATTATGTTTTCTTCAAAATTGTCAAAAAATTGCAGGTATTCTTCCCACATGTTTTATTCATGCTCTCATGTAGCATATTCATGACCATAGTAGGTCCATTGAACCTTTACCATCCCTATGGATTTTTTCTTGAGCACTTTGACTTTGTAGTCCAGGATGCGTACTGGTTCCACTCACAAATCCCCTTCATGCTCCACCTAGAGCACATTACAATCAATTATGTGGTTAGGGTAAAGAACATATTTCTTTAATAATGAAACATTAAATACATTATGAACTCTCATGGATGTAGGTAATGCTAACAAGTATGCAGCTGGCCCTATCTTCTCTAATATTTCAAACGACCCATAATATCTTACTGTTAACTTCATGCAACTTCCTAATCTTAGTGAACTTATTTTTGCCTTCACTTTTAAGAACACATGTTCACCCACTTTGAAATATATAAACACTTTTTTCTTTTCTTCATAACGTTTCTACCTATCCTAGGAATATTTTAAATTCTACTTGATCTTTACCATATTCTCTTCAATTTCCTTTAGCAAATCTATCCCAATAACTACTATGTTTGTTGGATTATCCCAAATCACTGGAGTGTTACACTTCCTGTCATACAATTCTTCAAATGAGCTCATTTTCATTGATTCATGATTGTTATTGGATTTATCGGTAAATGCAGACATAAACTGATCTCCCTAGATACACCTAGATCTAGAACAAAACAAGATAGAACATGACACTTTCCCTAAGCTCTAATCATTGAATTTACTATCAAACAAGAGACGAGCGAAATACTGTGTAAATATCACTTCCTCATGTCATTTTTGTCCTTGCTCTACTCCGGTGCTCCTGTGATATTGGAACTGCAAGAGAACACAAGCCAACTAAAGTGAAAGCAACAATAGTATATTCAATGAAATCTTATGCATGTGATCAATGAGTCATACAATAAAACGATAATGGTTTTATGGGAAAGAAACATGCCACTGCATTATATTAAGTAAAAGTGGAAGATACAACCAAAAGCCTTGATTTTGCAAGGTCCCCTTTCAGTGGCCCTTTTCTCCAACACACACACTTTCTCCAAGCTTGAATGAAGAAGATCCACAATGACTTGATGAACTAAAATGAATCCATCAAGCATGAACTGAAGTAGAATTCCTCATACAATTATTAGCCTATTCAACCTTCATTAACCTTCATTTAATGGGGAAACATCCAATCACTACTAGTCGTACTGGAAATAGGTCTGTGTCCTTTGCGAGTCATGTTATCGACCCATCACCCACCTCTTCAAGTCATGTTGGAGATGTGAAACCAACCACTTCCAGTCATGTTGGGGGAATTTATTTTTTTGAGAAACCTATACGAATAATACATAAGCCTAAGTTCCCTTGTAAGCTTTGCAAGGGAGATCACCTTACTCATTTATTCCCTAGCCTTCCAGATGTACGAAGATTGTGGTCCCTGTCTACAAGATCTTATGATTCTGAGTCTTCCGAGGTTTCCTCATAGTCTATTCATCCATTGGTTCAGAAAGTGGTTACATCGATGCAGTTATCGGCTGATCCCACTCCTCTTTGGGGGGGTGAGGTGCCTTTATACCATTTAGTCTCGTAGCCTATTAAACCATTGGTTGAGAAATTTGTGACGTCGATGCAATCAATGGCTGATTCCACTCCTCTTTTGGGGGGTGAGGTGCCTTTAGACTATGTAGTCTCGCAGCTTATTCAACCATTGGTTGAGAAAGTGTTCATGCCGATGTAGTCTTCAGTTGATCCCACTCTTCTCTTAGAGAGTGATGTATCTACCCACTATGTATTTAGCATTTCCAGTTTAGTACTTTCAGAACAAGGGGGCATTCTGCTCATTTTGAGCACACCCCCTTCAAGACCTAGGATGGTCTCCTTTGATTGGTATGATCTTGTTGAGCCTCACCTTCCTTCTTCTGTACCTTTTCAAATAAGGGTTGAATTTAATTCAACAAACATGTATCGATGTATTGTGGATGAAGGAGCCTCCACAAGTATTTCATCCTCCTCATTTTGGAAAGTCTTGGGATCTCCCAAGCTTGTGTCTTCTTCGCTTGAGCTGTTGGCTTTTGATAGACGTCCTAGTGAATATTTGGGGATTCTTCCTCAGTTTCCTATGTCATTAGGTGGGAATATTGTCCTTGTCGATGTTATAGTGGTGCAAGGCACATTAGATTTCAATATGCTTCTTGAGCGTGATTATGTATATGCTATGAATGTTGTGGTGTCTACGCTATTCTGGGTGATGCATTTCCCTCACAATGGAAGCATTGTCACTATCGACCATCTGGAATCTAATAATCACCATCCTAATTCGGTGTTAGTTCAGGATACCCCTTTATATGTTCCTAGTGTTCATGTAGAATCTACCCCGCCATGGGTTAATTATGTGGCGTCTTATCCTCAGTGTTCAATTTCTTCTGAGAAGGAACCTTTGCAATCATGTTTGCCTTTTTGAGACTTGGTCTCAACAATTGATCCATTGGTTTATCCAATGGGGGCATGGGACCCCTTGTTTCCCCCTCTAGGTCCAAGTGATCTTGAGTCTCCTTCTGAGTCTAATCTCATTGTTTGTAGATCCTCAATCCCCCATGCTTTTGATTCTTCGTTGATAGACTCTGCCAGTCCTAGCCAGAGCCTCCATCATCATATGGAATATGGTTAGTTTACTTCACCCTTTGGGACCGTCGAGCCTCGTTTGCGTGATTTCTTGGATTTTGAATTACCTTCAAATGAGGCTATCCTTGAAGCTATGACTATGGTTTCTATACCATTAGAGGACTTACACCGTGGTTTGTGTTTTCTTCCCTTTTGGGAAACTTTCCAATTTGACTATCGAAGATACTCTTGGTCTGAGACTAGCAGTGGGCTCTACTTGAACTAGTTTCATACATGATTCGTAGACCCCTAGAGTTTTATTTAAGCCCTTTTCAGACTCTCTAAACATGAAAATATTGTCGAGCGATCTTGTTATCCTTCATGCTCGCCAAACTAAAACATGAAGGTACGTTTTTTTTGCGGTAGTTTACCCCTTTTTCAGTCCGGACGGTCAATTGTACGAACAAAGGTATACTCTAGGAACTCCAGTTCGCTAGAAGAGTATTCTCAGGTATAATTTTAACCCTTTTTCGGGCCTGAGGGACTAAATTTATGAAAAAGGAACCCCCACGGAGTCCATAGTTAAGCTCTTTTTAGATTCCCTAAAATTGAAAAGATTTTCCAGTGAGTTTGTTTCTTGACACTCGTTAAACTGGTCCATAGAAGAACATCCATTACGGAATCCATAGTGAAAATATCGTCGAGTGACCTTGTTCTTTCACACTCATTAATTGATCCAGAAAAACATCTTCTGGCATGAGTTTACCCCTTTTTCTGGCCTGTATATTAAGGAGGAAAAAGGTACACCTCGGGAGATTCGTCTCCCCGGGAGAGTTCTTTTCAACAAATTTCACTTTTTCGGGCTAAGGAGACTAAATATAGAAAAAGGCAACGAATCCATAGTTAATCTCTTTTCAGAATCCTTAAAATTGAAAATATTGTCGAGTGATCTTGTCTTTGTCACACTTGTTAAAGTGGTTTTCAATAGATGTATTTTCGGTGCTAGTTTACCCCTTTTTCGAACCGACTAGACTACCTTCGAAAAAGGTACCCCAGTGGAGTCTTCTTTTGTGCTTTTTCAGACTCTCTAAAAATGAAAAACCACCGAGATTACCTTCTCTGGGCTCATTAAAATTACATTGAAGGGATTTATCATTGTGTCCTATTAATCACATTTTCATTCTTGCGTTTTGGCCTAATGTCGGATCCATGTTTCTCTCAGTTGAACCTTTGAAGCATGCCTTATATGCAAGCCTTGTAGCACTTTTACTTTGCATCTTGACACCTTGACCCATGGAGGAATTTTCCTGAGTGTCCTTTTCCTGCACATGTCTCCTTGCTCTCAGTATCAGTGTGTTCATTACGCTTGGAACTAGTATGTTTGTGACACTCGTTCCTCCTTTGTAACGTAACATTCTTTTATTCATCTTTTTCAATCATTCCAAAATTATTGAAAAAGACAAAAAAAATCAAATATACCCCAAAAAGAGGATGGGAAAAGTATTTTCTTTTTATGGAAGCACAATGAGTCTCCATTGGAAAAATCACATCTTTCTGTTTTTTCTTCAAGCTATGGGATTTAATATGACCTTAGGAAGTTGTTCTCGTTACATAGAGTTGTGTCCTCCTCCGTTTGGTTATTCTTCCAAACATATGGAGAGTTTGTGTTGCCTCCTGCATCGTGAACTTATGTCAATATCATTCCGCGTGAGTCTGATCATTTTTCATGCTATTTTCCAAGGGAATTTTTACTAAGCCTGAGTCGGCTCTTCTATAGATTGTCTCTTTTCCTCATGCCCGACCATCCTGAAAGTCCAATCAAGTCTTTGTTCGAAATCACTGAAGTTCTCTACCTGATCACCGAGATCCTCTTGTTTGTCCCCCAATGAGATATCGAAGAACTCTGGGTATTGAAGTCGTGCACTGATATTACACTCCTACCCGAGTTATGAAGACATCAAAGTTGGTGCTCGAGCTCTGAAGGCCTCATCTCCAGCCATCATGCGTCATTGGCTTCTTGAAGATGGATACTATACATGTATATATTTGATTTTGAGATGTAGAACCATTGTGTATTACTCATGGATACACTTTATATAGTTATATGACATGGACCTTCAGTGTATTTGATTGGAAACCATGATTTATTTCATCCCGAGCATGGGTATGCCCGCCTCGGTGAGACAATTTTATTTTTCAAATGGCACCTCCCGAACTCTGGTCTTAGGCTCACTCACTTCATACGTTGGTAAATATTTGTAATGTATTTCGGCCATCATATGCTCTTCTGACCTCACACATTAGGGGGGCATCTGTTATAACCCTAAATTGCACCTTACATGCATACCTGGCATCAGACCATCTTACTTGCCATTTTTTCCAAGCTATCATTGAAATCTCTTCGTAAAAAACATTATTTTTTAATATGTACGCACCCTGCACCATTAATTCCCACGAATGTATGTTGGATGTACCACTACATCCCGCGTACATACACTAGCTACACTATTAAAACCCGCGTATACCCACAAAAGTTGCAAGGGGATACGGGATTTTGGGTAGTTTCCTAACCAATTGACCACCCATAGCCCATCACCCAACCGAATAAATATATTTTTGGCATATAAAATAAGGTGTTGGGGTCCCATTCCTATAATAAGCATGAAAGCAGTGAAACTATGCCCATTTCATAATCCCCCTTTGCCCCAATAATTTGTAGCCACATTGTGAGTTTTGAGCCAGAATCCCTTATTCAAGCCTTTTTCCTCCATTACTAGCCAAATCCATTTCCTAGAGAGAGTTGAAGAGGAGAAACATATGTGGAACCATTTGGAGCTTGGTGAAGAGGATCCCAGGACTGGGGTCGAGGAGCAGACGTCGATCTCATTTTGTAAGTGACTTTGTGAGATTAATATAAAGAAGTACTTTTTCCATCTCACCAAATGATGAGTTCAATCTTTATGTTTGATTTACATTTTGTTATGACATCTAATCCACTAATTCGTATATAGAATGCATGTTTGTAGTTTCTCGTTTGTCTTTTGGTGAATGCATGTCGACCTTGGGAGGAGATTTGCAGTTGATGAACAACCGAATGCAAAGGGATCGACACCGGACGCGGAGTTTAAGGTAAGACTATGGGATCCCTATACTTTGTAATTTATGCGTGAATGTGGGGTTTTGTCGGGATAGTTGTTAAAAGTAGGAGACTTTAGACAGTTATCTCTCCCTGCACTTTAGAACCCTAGTGTAGTCGGTAGGGTGGTTTTCCCGCTATAGCATCAAGATAGCAGGTTTAGCCGTTGCTGACTATGAGGCTATAGAGAAATATTTGGAGGGGCTGACAGTGGACATCCCATATGCCTCCATTGATGAGCTCCTGAGGCACTATTAGTGCCATACAGTAGTCATATCTGCATCCATCGGTTGACTGCTTCGTAGAGTGGCACATGTAGTTGTATGTTATCGCGAGCAACATCCTTGATGCTATATTTGTTTATGAAGCCATGTGCTTCACATTTTTGACATTTTGGTCTTCGGACAATGACACGTTTTGTACAAACTTTTATCGCTATAAATATATGAGGATTCTACCATCTTACTTGTTGTATGTACAAAGTGTGATTGGATTTTTATAAATTTCTCAAATGTCTGTCTGACACATAATTAGCCAATGCATCTGTTAATGTATTTAGACATCTAGGAATGTGTTGATATTCAATGCAATCAAAATGACGTTCCAAGAGAATAATTCGTAAATATACCATTAACAAAGTAGAAATTCGGATAACATAGACATTACTCAATTGTAGTACTACTAACTACGAATTGAGTCGTACAAAAATATGACGGATTCCAAGTGAGACAATGTCGGTCAACAATTCAATGACTACACTGTATTCCACAATATTGTTTCTTGCACGACCAAGGAAAACACTGTGTATACTGATCAATTCATTCGTAGGTGCGTATATTTCCCAGGCAACAGATGATAAGTTCTGAGTACTACAACTAGCGCCATCGGTGAAGCCAATGTAGGGTAGCAGAGACACCGACATTTGGAAACCAAGCACAACGTAAGGTAAGCAGCTGGGGGTCGAAACCAAACAATGAAAAATCACACAAGAGTATCACACGAGAGTATGATACAACAAAAAATAAAAGCACTCATGCAAAAATGACTTAAGCATAGTACTTATTCAAGTAAAGCCCATTTCTGGGTTCACTCAATGGAATTCCATCATAATCCACTAAATCATAAGCTCCCTTCTCCAACACTCGTTTGAAAATATAAGGACCTAGCCACATGGTTTTGAATTTACCGGCCACTAGAAAATCACGATATTTATCGTAAAGAAGAACTAGATCACCTTCAGAGAAAACACGTGGTTTGAAATGCTTTTCGTATTGGGATTTAACACGTTTCTTCCAAGTTTCAATAACTAAGGCGGCATCACGACGAGTTTCATCTAATTGCATTAGGTACAATAAATGTTCCTCTTCAGTGGAGGTGTTTGGGAGAAGTTCATTGGCTAGTTTCAAACATGGTATCTCACATTCAATCGGAAAAACAACTTCGATACCATAAACTAACTGGAATGGTGTGAACCTAGTGGAATACTTGACAGATGTCCGGTAGGCCCATAATGATGAAAACAAAACTTGTCTTATGAATTCCTATCATCCGTTGAAGCATAGTAATAAGGACTTTGTTTATCTCTTCAACATAGCCATTGGCCTGTGGGTAATAGGGGGTTGAGTTTTCATGGATAAGACCCAACTTTTCAGTAAGTCCAGACATCATGAAATTTTGAAAATGACTACTGTGATCAGTAACAATATCTTGGGGAACACCAAACTGAGTAATGATATGATTGAATATGAACAATGTTGCAGTTTTACCGATGTTATCAAATGTAGGCATCGCCTTGACCCATTTAGTGAAATAATCCACAGCTACAATGATGTATCCATGCCCCCGGTCGAGTTAGGGTTACATGTGATGAATTCAATGCCCCATTTAGCGAATGGACTGACAAAAACTGTAGGGTGTAAAGGAGAAGGATGAGATCTTATCTTGTTATTATAAGTTTGGCAAGGATGGAATTTATGGATGACACTAATACAATCTTTAAACAAAGAAGGCCAAAAGTACCCCGCTTGTAAGATATTTAGGGCAGTGGCATACCCAGACATATGTCCACCACATGATCCAGAGTGATAGTCATTCAAATATTTCCCAGCTTCGTCATAAGTGAGACATCGTTGAAAAATGGAATCAATACCTCGAAGATAAAGGGTGTCACTAAGAATGATGTATTGGCAAGCTTGATACCGTATACAACGATGATCCGTGCTAGAGAGATTGGGCCAGAAAGTTTGAGTCTGGAGATAGATAATGATATCTCCATACCATACGTTATCAGAACTGATCATAAAAAGGGATTCGTTAGGTAAGGAATCCTCTGCCACATTTTCTGTCTCAGTGGAGGGAATGTCACATATCAGTTCGGCGAAAACAAAATATTTCTTAGACTTAGCACATTCGAATTCTAAGTCAAAATCCTAAAGAATCACTATCCACTTGGAGTACTTTCCTCCCAACAATTGTCAAGTGAGGATATGTTGCATGGGGTTGCAATTGGAAATAACAGTGGTCCTGTGTAATAAGATATAGTGACGAAAATGTTGGACAACTTGAAAAAATGCCAAGGCCAGTTTCTCCACATGTAGGTATTTGGTTTCGGTGGTCGTGAGAATTCGAATCAAATAGTAAATTACATGTTCATCGTGCAAATCATCTTCTTGGACTAAAACCATTGCAATGGTAGTGTCTGAAGTAGCTAGGTAGAGGAAAAAGTCTTGACTATAATATGGTGGAAAAAGAAGTGGTGTACGGGTGAGGGAAAGTTTCAAAGATTCAAAGACTTTGTTAGTAGTATCATCCCATACAAACTCGTAACCTTTCTTCAATAGTCGAGTAAATCCCTACGTTAACTCAGCGTAATTCAGCATGAAACACCGTAAAAAGGTTTCCTTCCTTTGTAAACTTTGGAGTTGGCGTAAAGTGGAAGGAGGGGGTAAATTAAGGATAGCCTCAACCTTCAATGGGTCTACATGAATCCCATGTATTGACACAATAAAACAATTAGTCGACCAGACTCCACACAAAAATTGCATTTATGTGGGTTTAAGCGTATACGATAATAACGACAATGTACAAAAATGGCCCTCAAATGAGATGGGTGATCTTGGCGACGCATGGAATGCACCAATATATCATCGAGATAAGGTTGCACAATATGCTTAATATCATGGAAATCATAATACATAGCAAGCTGAAAATTCGCACTAGCGTTCTTGAGACCAAAGGGTAACTTCCAGTAAGCAAAGGTTCCCCTAGGAAAAATAAAATCAGTCTTGTGTTGGTCCATGGGTAGAATATTAATTTTATTATAACCAGAGAAACCATCCATCAAAGAGAATATTTCACTGCCATCACAGTCCTTATAATCTACATAGATGCGAATGGTACCTTGTTTCTTATTTACCGAAACTATATTGGATACCCAATTGGTTAAAGCCATAGGATAGATAAAGCCATCCTTAAGACGTTTTTCAACTTCAAGCTTGATAGCAGTGACTTTATGAGGGTTGATTGGGCAAATTCTCTGTCGGACAGGTTTAGCGTTCGGTTATGTCTTAATCTCATGTACAATGATATCAAGATAGATACCAGGCATCTCTTTGTAACTCCAAGTGAAAACATCGCAGGATTCTTGGAAAAGGGATTTATATTCGTGAACCTCGTTGGTGGAACAAGAGGCTCCAATGTGAACATTCTCCATGATGTCAGGTTTAACAGATGTGTCGAGAGGGACGGTAGGGGAAATGTTACTCAATTTACCTTCGTACAAAACATCATGTGAGGAATCAGGAACTAAGGAAATGACAACAACAGTCGACGAATTCGAAATCCTCGAAATCCATTGGTAACTCTCTATGGTGTCCTTCTCTAGGAAGAGAATGGAGTGATGATTTCCATTGTCCCATGGGGTGTCTTCCATAGACATGACTGACATGATCATCTCATCGGTAGGAAATATCACATGAAATGGATCAGGGGATGAATCATAGAGAGAGGGAGTAGGAGGGGTTGTCGATTGAATGTCCTGATAAGAAGATTCAACTAGAATTAAAGGCATTCATTCTTCATAGCAAAGTTAATCACCAAGGTTGGGTACTATCCATGGGTCAGGAGACGTAGGGGTTTCACGAACAGAGGTGGAAATCATGTTGATTGAGGCGACAAAGTGAGGTGGAATATCGGGTGGTGGGATCAGGAATGTACCCATCAAAGTTGAATCTTTTAGAAGACCCATGCCAACATTCTTATACCCAGGAGGTGTCTTCGAGATAAAGGGTACATTGCTAGTACGGGAATCAAAATTAAAAAGGCCAGTTGGTCAACAGTAACGAATTTTACTTGGTGTAGGAAACATAACACACGGAAAAGGGTAGACACAATTGCACACATGTAATCAATCCAGTTATGGCCAAGTAAGAGGCTATAATCAAGAGGTGCATCAAAGACCTCGACCTCGACATTGACCAATTTGCTTTCCAACGTAATAGACAACGAGGGAAGAACATTGTAGGGTTTAAAACTAGAACCATTGAAGGCCTTAAGTGTATTGTGTGATTCAATGAGGGGAGGAGATCCAATGGATTTCCAAAAAGTAATAGACATAACGCACATCGAGGCTCCCTCGTCAATAACGGTTCTACATATATTCTTGATCTCTACAAAAACTTGGATCTGAAACGCTAACTGAGGAGGTAGCCTTGGAATGTGATATTCCAGGTCAAAGATTATCAAATTCGTATCCGCGGGGTAAATTCCACCAATGGCCTTTAACAATGCCTTTCGTTGAGAGGGACAAATTTGAAGGACATAGAGAGCTAACATTGCAGAGGGTGCTTGCGCAAGGTCTTCTACAATACTGTAGTTTTGAGTAGCACGTGCATGAGTATTAAAGGCAGACTTTAGAACAACTCCCTTTGGAGGAGGGCAGAGAACTGTATCGAGACCCGGTCGTTCGAGATGAAGAGGAACGTTGGGAGGTGAATTTGAGGAAGGCGGTTGAACCAATGAAGGTGGGAAATCATCAACTTTCTCCTTTGGAGGAGAGTAATCTTTGGCCCGAGTTGCAATTGAAACTTTGTTGTTTTTAGAATCACCAGTACACATAAGGACATATGAAGTGGTGGAAGGAGAAGGTTGGTCATGAATGACCAATTGGGCCTGTTGTTGAGAAGGGAAAGGTTGTGACAAAACGACATGTGTGGGAGGCTTCCCGGTCCCTTGAAGGAACTTAGTGACCTTGGCTCGTCTTGGACAATATTTTGTGTAGTGATCATCACCATAGATAAGAAAAGGATATCGAGGTTTACGCTTATCCTTATCATCGGCATGTTGCATTTTGGAATTTTTGGATTGCGGATTATTTTTATCCTCCTTGTTCTTACCTTTCCTATTTTATATTTGTTTTTACTGAAAGGGGTAGACTGAAATGAATTAACCTCATAAGTTTTTGTCGATGGAAGGAGTAGGAGTCGGAGCATGTTGAACATTAGAAGCATTAGATTTGGGTTTGGTGTGAGGGGCATGCGTGGATTGAGCTTCAGCACGGAAGGTGCCAATCACACCATCAACAACATGAGAAGTTGTCGGGGTTGTTGAGGTAGGAGTGGTAGAAGGGTGAGGGGCGTCAGGGATCAAGTCGTAAAGTGTGCCCATTTGCGAATAAACGAGATCTAGGTACTGAGCACGACTAATCGCCTTCTCTTTAGTGACAACTCCACCCATGGCAACATCACGGGAGATTTTACTAATGATTGATTTGGTGAACCACTCAGCTAATAACTGATCAGGAAGGCCAATTTTGATCAAACGGCTTCTCCACCTCCACCCATGAATGTGATAAAAAATATAAGTGGAGAATCATAAATAATTCGAAAGTATTATAAAGAGTTGGAAGTTTCAACTTGTGAGGTTACTTCGTTATGGACTTCTCTCTGCTCAGGAGAGCCCTTCGGTGAATTAGGAGGCAAAGGGAGGTAACCTTCCGGATCTTTCGGGGGTAGCTCTTGCATCCTATGTGAACGACGTGGAGGGTCAATGTTGGCTAAACCAAAAATTTTACGAAAAAATATATGGCCAACTACAGAAACAAACAACACTCACTAATAAAATCTAGAAATCAAACCAAGCAAACAAACCTTCTTCTTTCGAAGTCACTAGTTGGTGATGAAATCCAACGTCATGAAGTCAAGAAAATAAGGGGCTAGGGTAGATCGGATGGAAAAGTTACGTTGACGACCTGCCTAACAGACTTACACCCTCATGCAAGCTCCCACACATAATCATGGGTATACCCTCCAAGGAGCTTGAGTGAGTCTGGCCAACGTCGATTCTAGGTACCGTGAAGACTTGCCCCTCCACAGTCACCTTGTGTAAGACCCTAAAGACATAGACTACTAAGGTTACCAATAAAAACAGTGATGCCTGGGGAAACAATCGATAGTCTGATCCACGCGCAAGGGTAGGGTATCTAGCCAGTCCATATGGATCACCCACAGAATCAGAGACTGGATTTAAATGAAAGGAGGTAGTCTAAAATAAAATGGACAAGAAAAAACCCAAAACAATTTGTATCCCCAGTATGGTCGCCAATTTTGTTATTGGATTTATCGGTAAATGTGGACATAAACTGATATCCCTAGATCCACCTAGATCTAGAACAAAACAAGACAGGACATGACACTTTCCCTAATCTCTAATCATTGAATTTTCTATCAAACAAGAGACGAGAAACATACCATTTAAATATCACTTCCTCGTGTCGTTGTTGTCCTTTCTCTACTCTGGTGTTCCTTTGATATTGGACCTGCAAGAGAACACAAGCCAACCAAAGTGAAAGAAACAATAGTATATTCAATGAAAACTTATGCATGTGATCAAGGATTCATACAATAAAACGAGAATCGTTCTATGGGAAAGAAACATGCCACTGCATTATATTAAGTAAAAGTGGAAGATACAACCAAAAGAATTGATGTTGCAAGGTCCCCTTTCAGTGGCCCTTTTCTCCAACACACACACTTGCTCCAAGCTTGAATGAAGAAGATCCATAATGACTTGATGAACTGAAATAAATCCCTCAAGCATGAACTGAAGTAGAATTCCTCATACAATTCTTAGCATATTCAACCTTCATTAACCTTAACCTTTTCCATGAGAAATACCTCTGTATATAGGGGAAAGAGAGATGGTTAAAGATATTAGGATGATCCCACCAAATCAAAGAAGCGAGTATGATCCCAACCATACAGATGCCACCTCATATTCTAGAAGATCCCCTTCTAGAAATTTTGTGAAGTTTGACCTTTTCTTAGTCTTTTAACATCGCCGCACCCTAGTTATAGGAGAACATGTGGAGACATCGCAAACCAGTTTCAGGGCAGAGTGCGACAATCAGGCATCGACGCATCCTACGTATAATGCATCTTGTGGCGATATTCTTTAATAGGGTTTTTGAGAAGAGAAATCAAGTCACTTTTCCCATGAAGGAAGTCTCTTTTGGGAACATGAACACATGTTGTAAAAGGATCACTGGGGTGACTAAAATAATGTGTAACAATGATACCCATTATTGTATCCAAATTCAAATAAATGAATATAATCCTCCCACTTTGATGGTTGATCCATCACACACATTCTAACCATGTCCTCAATTATTCTATTAGTATTCTATGTTTTTCCACTGACTTTGGGTGATACGTTGTACTAAGATACAAGTTTGTTCCAAATCCTTTGAACAAACTTTTCCAAAAATTGGAAGTGAAATATCGCCTTAGGAACTCCATCTAGCCTAGCAACTTATTTCATGTAGATCTCCATAATATTTGTTTCCTTGTAAATAGTCTTCACTACAACAAAATGTGTTTCCTTAGTTAATTTATCCAACACCACCATGATGGAAGCATGCTACTTCTTTGTTCCATGTAGATTTGTAATAAAATAAATTGTAACTAATTCCCACTTCCATTTTGGAATGGGAAATGACTGTAACAACCAAGCTATATTCCTATGCTATGTCTTCACTTTATAGCACTCTAGACATATGGCTATGTAATTATCCACTTCTTTCTTCATTCTTGGCAAAAAATATTGGTTTCTCATCACTGCAATTGTCTTCTGATGTCTTGGGTGCCTAGCATATGGCACATTGTGCATTTCCTTCAACATTTCATTTTTCATCTCACTGGAATTCGACACATATACTTTACCTTTGTAAATGAGAACTCCATCTTCTTTCAGCTCATAAGAATTAAATTTATGCTGAAAATTACCTTGTTGTAATATCTCTTTTATCTTTAGATAATCCTGATTTGAATTTGTTTCTTCAATAATTTTGTCTTTCAGATTTTTCATGTACATGATAATGGTTACAACATGCACATCTTGATCTCTCTTGTTGAGTGCATCAACCACTTGATTTTCCATTCCTTTGATGTTCTTGATTTCAAATTAATATTCACTTAGAAATTCTAGCCATCTATTTTGTCTAACATTTAATGTTTGTTGTCCAAATAATTTCTTCAGACCATAGTGGTTTGTCCTTAAATCAAATTTCCACCCCATAAGGTAATGTCTCCACATTTTTAATGTATGCACAATTCCTTCTAACTTTAGATCATGGGTAGCATAATTATTCTCATGCCCTTTTAATTTTATGGACTCATAGCATACCGCATGATTTTTTTGACTGAGAACTCCATCGATCCATTCCTAGCATGCATCATTGCACAAAATAAAATCTTCATCTGGATATGGAATATTCAATATTGGCGCACTTGTTAAAATGTATTTCAGTTATTGAAAACTCTCTTCACACTTGGAAGTCCATTCAAAATTCACTCCCTTCTTTTGTAAAGACGTGATTGGGATTGCAATCTTTGAGAACCCTTTTATGAATCTTCGATAATAACTGAAAAAACCCATGAATGATCTGACCTATGTCACATTATTTGGTGTTGACCATCCTATACTAGCCTCTATCTTTTCAGGATCCACTACTATCCCTTCTGCTGAAATTATATGCCCCAAGTAGTGAATCTTCTTTTCATAAAAGATGCACTTGATTAGCTTAGCATACAGTTTATGCTCTCATAAAATTACAACACCATTCTAAAATATTTTTCATGTTCCTCTTTTGACTTAGAGTAGACAATTATATCATCTAGGAACACATATACAAACTGGTAGGTATTCCCTAAACACTCCATTCATCAAGCAAATAAAAAAAGCTGGGGAATTTGATAGTCAAAATGGTACTACCGTGAATTCATGATTCCTATATATTTTCCCGAGTGTTGTATTTCTCATGTATTATTCCTTTATCTTTAATTGATGATATCCTAATACCAGGTCAATATTGGAAAATATTCTTGCACATTTTTGTTGATCAAAAAAATCATCAACTCTTGGAAAAGGATACTTGTTCTTTATGGTGACCTTATTTAGTTGTCTGAAATCAATACAAAGCCTTAAAGTTCCATATTTCTTCTTCACATAAATAACTGGGGCTCCCCAAGGTGACATACTTGGGAATATGTATCCCTTCTTTACCAATTCTTTAAGCTGCATATGCAACTCTTTCAATTATGGTGTGCCCGTTCTGTAAGGTGTCTTGGACATTGGGGCAACCCCTGGCACCAAATCAATAGATAAATCAATGTATCTCTTTGGTGGAAATCATGGGATTTATCTAAAAACATCTTCAAAATCCTTTAAGACTGGATGGTATTCAATGTTTTCCACTTTATGTTTAGTTGCCTCCTCCATATGGACTGGAAAAATCTAACATCCCTTCCCAAAACTCATTTTCAACTACATTTCTGAAATATCTCTAACAATGACAACTTTTGTAATTCCTTGAATATTGCATTGCTTCCCTTCTTCATCAAGGTATGTTATTTTCGTCTTGTAAAATTCTAGGATAACATGGTGTTTTTCCAACCAATCCATGAAAATTAGACAATCATATGAACCCAACGATATGAAATTTACATCTACCTTTGTGCTAAGCCCATTCATGTCTATTAGAAAATATTTAACCAACTCATTGATTTTCCTCTTAGCCCCAGTGGCTAAATGAACTAACCAAGATTTCTTATGATTACTCCTTTTGAAGTGAATTCTTTCAACAATGTTAGCATTTATGTAACTATGGATAGCTCTAGAAGCAATTAAAATTGCTATGGGTTGGTTATAAATACTTCCTTCCACTTCAATCATGGGGGATTGATATTGTTCTTTCTTATTGTCCAAGGCTACATAAACCCTTGGCATGTTTCCTCCCATGTCTTCCACTATTTCAGCTTCCTGAATGTTGTGAAAAATCCTCATTATTTCTCCTTTGTGAGGGAAGTCTCTATATATATGATTTTGCTCACATCCCCAACATTGTACATGTGGTTTCCTCGTCCTTTTACCAAATGAATCTACAATATTGTGTTCATTTTTGGATGACTAAGCTTGTTGATTTTATTTGGTTCTAGTCTTGAAAAACGGTGCTTAAAACCTTTCTTCTTTTGGTCATTTTTACCCTTTATCTTGGCATTCCAATATTTTTGGAAAATTGACCTTCCTCTGCTTTTCTCATAAAGATGTCTTTCTCTCCTTATGGTTTCCTACAAGGTCTTGGGGTTATCATATTGAATATTGTCACTGTAGAATGAGGGTAACCCACTTAGAAACTTTTTGATTTTAACTTTCTCATCCTTGATGAATTCAACATACTTCAACAATCCAAAGAACCTCTTTTCATGTTCATCCAGTCATGCTTCCCAACTTGAGTTCAAAGAACTCTTTCATATTCCTTTCGCAGTTATTCTTGGAAAAATATTTATTTTGGAAATATCCATTGAACTTCCTGCATGAGATCCTCTTATCATCTAGGTTCTTGGCTTTCTTAATATGATCCCACCACATGGATGCCTTTCCTTGAAAGTGGTAGGTGGAAATTATAGTTTCTACTTGTGAGGGGTAATCATGCAGCTAGGAATATTTCTTCATTTCTAGCAAACATGCCTCAACCTCTTCTCCCTTTCTATGCCCACCATTGAAATTTGGTGGCTTAATCTTCCTGAGTTCACCTTGCAATATGTCTTTCTCAATCCTTCTCCTCTACCTCCGGATGAGAGACACACTTGGAATGCTTCCTGGTCCAGAACTTGCATGATTTCTTCTATTGTATTTCCTTGGATAACTATGGTGCCTTCTCATGCTTCTTTACTATCTTTCATTTCCATGATCGTCCCTTTTGTTATGGTATCTAGATGTTGACACTTGTCTAACACTAATTTCTTTATTAGTTCAAAATTCCTTGTTAAATTTATTATGAAACATGTTTAATCTCTGAATTATCTCTTCCTAAACCTTCATAATCCTTTCATTATCAACTCTATAGCTCCACACTTCTCTATGCAGGCTTCTCATAGTTACAATATCTTACCTGCCTCTTCTACCATTTGACTCTATCTAAGCATTCTCCATGCTAACATATAGACCTCTAATCTCTTCCTCATGGTTGTAAGATCCTTGAGCATATTACATAACTCCAGTCCTCATATAAGAACCAAATTTTCCTTCCTATACCTATAATTCTGCAAGAAATGTGCATGCAATAATTACTGTTAGAAACATGCATATCATAAAACATTTCATCCATTAGAATACATGTTATTTTTTCATAAATTTATAAAGGACACATTGCACCAATTCAAAATTTTGCTCCTTTGATACATTCCTCTATGAAACAACTTTCCAACCATTGTACTCATGCCTCAATCTGAGTTCTGAGTGAAAAGTTACGACATTTACATGATGCAATTTCCACTCTTTTACTAATAAAAAAATATATTTATTAATTTTTGATAAATTTTATGGTCCAATTGAAAATTATAGGTTGAAAAGTATCTTCTACTCCTCAATACCTTTCCAATTACTATTCACTTTCTCAAATCCAAGCTTCGAGCAAAAAGTTACGGTCCAAAGAAGTTTAGGTCGTTTTACCCAATTTATCTATGTATGCTACAAGTGTCTTCTTTCACTCCCATCACATTTTTACATACCCAGATCCAAAAATATGACTCCATGGATATCTTATATGGTTCATGATATTTCCATAGACTACTCTTGTGCCCCAAACAAACTTCTGAGAATGGATTTATGCCCTATGGAAGTAAATTTGTGCCAAAATTTTACCTTTACTGTTTTGGTTGTAACTTTCTCATACAAGCTCTATTTTGTGAAAAAATTAGGTCATTGGAAAGTTATCCTCCAGCTCCATTATTTGTGCTTCAATTTTTTTCACTCTATTCTTGTGGGTTTTGATTGCCTAAAAGAATCGTTTAGTCCCTAAAAAATGCCCCGCAATTTAAAGAACTTCAAAACCACAAAATTCGCATAAAATTGATTGTTTTACTACGTTAAAAAAACTTAAATCTAAGTCGTTGATCTCAAATAGGGTGAAATGTGATTCATTTATCTACACTCCATATACCATTAGTGACCGATGTTCTCCTTTGGTAGGCACAACACTTTCCCCAAATTGCCGACTCGACCGTCGACCCAACTCCCCGATGATCGATTTCAACACCCTCCAAAATAGTTGAATCGACCATCGACCATCAATATTTTCCATTGGTGAATGGAATTAATCACTACTCCAGCCAATTCCCAACCCTTTTCCTATCAACCATCGGTCATCCTTTCCAACAACCAAAACCACTTCCTCAATTCGGTTGACCTGACCATCAACCATCTCTGTTGACTAATGTGGCATGACATGTCATCCTAAGATGTCAAATTAGATGATGTGGAAAAATACATGGATTTTGACATGACATGACATATCATCACCCTCTTTCCTTCATCGAATATCAACTGATTCTCTTGGGAAACCCAAACACATTGAATTCGGCCAACGCTCGACCATTGACCCATCAGTCGTTTCCCTTGGTATAACTTCTAATATTCACCAAATTGACCGACGTGTTGACGATTGAAATCGTCGACGAAGTCTTTCCCGCAAAGTGTTTCTAAAGCCTATTATTGTAAAATATAAATAATACTAGTAGGTGGGACCCCCTTGAATTATTGAAGATCAAAACTATTCATATTTGATGTTATGATGATGTGCGACATGGCTTACATGGTGGATGAGATATTTTGTTATTGGATATGGTTTGAGATTATGAAATGTTGGTTCCTTATGTTACTATGGCCTATGCTATTCATTGATATCATTTCCACCTGTTCTTAACACACCTGCACAATAAACATGTTAGTGAAAACATATAAAAGGAAGTTTGAAGAAAGGCAAAATTACTATAACAAATGAAAAAGAAAAAGGATCTAATTCTGCAGTTTTACTATACCACATACAAAAAATTGGAAGGAAATATGGAACAATGCAATAGTTGCAAAGGGGAAGAATTTAAACTATCCTATATACTATACTATATGCATGAAAGACTTAATGGTTATGCTTAAACCCTAGCTAGCAATTTAATGGCCATGCGATTTAATTGAGTTATGTGGTCAACATATATATGGTATATTTTGGAAGGGCAGGATATGGGTAGTGCATTTTGACAAAGTAATAGACACTAATGGTTATGCGATTTAACTTTGTGATATGGTACGTGGTTGTTTTATGTATGGGACAAGTTAAAAAATATGGTGGTTTCACTATTGTCTTTTAATGTGGTGATGGTTTTGATACATGGTTTGATTAATGGTGTTAATGAAGAACTTGTTGGCATGTATTGATGAGTTAATGCATTGTGGGTGGAGGCGATGTGAATTTACTGCATGTCACCTTTACTCCTCCCGTTAGCCACCACCCTAGTTGGGATATTGTTCAATATTTCTGTTGTGGTTATGCTCTGATTTCTTAGCAGAGAGGAACTGCATGACCAACTCGCGTTTTAAGGAATTCGATTACATGTATGTATTTTTTTGGCCATTCGTGACTCTACTCTGATTATGAAATGATTACTGGCTCATGTGTATTGGTTTGTGTTTTCCTAAGTATTGCAACTATGTAAAATTGTGTTATTGGAATGAAGCGTGGATGGTTCTTCCTGCAATAATATTGAATTCGTAGAAGTTATTGGTCATCCTGGGTGTTAGAAACCATAGGGGCTCTCTCTAATCTTGGCTAGTTTAGTTGGAGGGTTTTTTTGGTCTTGTTGGATGGTTGTTCTCACGCGCTCACATCAATATGTCAAGTCTCTGGATTTTATGGGTTTAATGGTTGGAGGCATTCTGCGTCACTAGATTTTGTTCACTTGGGTATTGGTTGATTTCACCACTAAGGGTCACGAAATAAGTTCCATGTTCTTACTCGGCCATGTCTTCGCCTCAATGTTGTGGTTGTTTGATCGAAGAGCATGAGGGTTATACCCTACGCACATTAAATAACATTTCCAGGCCGAATGAGAGCCTTGCCTTCTATTATGGTCCCCTGCCATGGATTGGTTTCCTTTCCATGAATGAGTCGTGGTTCTCTCTGTGTGTGCACCATTTCCTCGGTTCTCCCTATTTTGGCTTCAAATAAAACCCTTAGCCTCCAGTCTGAAGTTGTATAGAGAAGAATGTCGGGTCTATCAAGTTTATTATGGGTTATTATGGATTGAATGTATCGTCTATTAATTTGAGTACAGACTCTCCCAGTTGGTCATATGACAGTCGTGTTGGTTTGGCATTTAGTTACTACCTTTGTTATAACAATGGTAAACCTTGCTTGTTATTTTCACAACTCAAGTTACACAATCACTCTCCTTATGTTTAATAACTCAATATTGTTTAGGGGAGAGGGCTGCTACCCCAGTTTGAATTTATGTGTGGGTATGCATGGTTGTCAGATCTTGTTAGGTCGATTGATTTTCATCACATTGGTGAATTGGTTGGTCGATACACAGTCACTGATACTTTTTCACTAAGGATTGTTTGGATGTTTAGCTGGCATTGTCTACTAATGCTTGATGTTGCTCACACATACCGCATTTTGTGTGTGGTGTTTCTACACAATGAAATAATGATCATTGTAAATGTTAGTTTCTTTTGGAGCCTAATGGTTATTGGAACTAGGATGACTGTTTGAACTAAATCCACAGCATGCGTATGATTGTCTGATTGTATAAGCCAAGTGTACACAACATAGTTGATTAGAGTGACTAAATGGAATAAATATTGTATTAGATTGATGGCTCAACATGATGGGTTGAGTTATTTCTTTGACTGTGTGTTTGGTTTTGTAAAATGGAAATGTTGCATCGTGGTGTTTCGATGGCTGTGCACTGTGTGTAACATGGATATCTTGGGTTTCACACTCAGGGATACCCACAGGGTTTTAAGCATGTTGTTTGTTGCAACCCAATCATTTGTTGAGGCATGCATGTTATTGATTCCTTGTTGCGTTGGATGGGTGGCCCAACTTTTTAGAGTCACATTAAATTGGGCTTTCACAGTGATGGAGTTACACTTGCATGATTGAATTATTCAACACATAACTTGTGTTGGAATGGTGGTTGTTGTCTGTCTATTTAAATGTCAATTCGAGTTTTGAAATTTGACCTTGATTATTGGGTTTACTGCCCCCATATATGTTTAACGAATATCATTGCATTTAAATGACAGGCCCGATTGTAGTGCTAGTGTGACTTCATTGTTAATTTTGGAAACATGACTTTGCGTATATTTGTTGATTGAAGTAATGTATGGGCAGTGGTTGATTTTGATGGTTTACAGAGTGGAAATGGTTACTGTTCGAAAATTGTCATAAGATGCAAAGTATATAAATGAAAGGAACAAAACCCCTTTACAGATTGTGTGGAATGCATACTGTCTTGTGATGGCATTGTGTTGGATATTTGATTATGAACAATGAACTAGTTAAATGCACAGAAATTGTTATTTGGTCACGGTGATTGATGGTTGGTGCATCATTTTTTTCGCAGAATGTTTTCTAGATCACTTAATTGATTTCATGAAAAGTAATATTTTTTCTTCCCTTCCATTATTTCATTTTCCGCTAATTACAAATCCCATCACTTTCCCATATTCATTTTTCACTCCTTGTTCTGAGATTTATTACAGTTGAGAGAATTTCGGTGTTAAGGAAGTTGAAAGTGGCAGTGTCTTGTGTGAATTACAATGATGTTCTATTGGTTTTCTTTACAGTTGATTGTTGTTGTCATTGAGCAGTAACCATGTCCTTTTCCCCCTCATTATATCATATTTTTTCTCAATACAAACCCCTCACATATCCCATAACCCTTTTTTTTCACCCCCTACTCATTGATTAACAGTAAAACAATTTGTATGGATTGGATTGCATGAGTATGATACATTGTTGAGCCAAATATATTTCATATTTTTAAGAGTTGTCATGTATGGTTATTTAAAAGACTATTTTCTAATCAATCATACATGAAGGAATGATTTTTTTCAGTCGAGGTAGCCATGGCTAAGGAAACATAGGTAGAGGTAATTGGAACTGAGGCCCAAGAAGGCTTAGGTTCTCCATACATTTTGACGTTGATTCAAAAGAGCTTGGCCAATTGTTTCATGCCAGATTTTTCAATTGGATTGGGCAGGGAATAGTCCAACCTAGGCCTGAAAGGCCTCCTTTCCAAGCCATGCAAGCCCCTGGTATCCCTGTACCTCCTCATGTCTCATTGCAACCCAAGGTTCCTGAAAATGATGGATGACAAGAGATTTTCCACCCAACAGTCTCCCAACATCCTGGTTGGCCCAACTTGTCCTTGTCTTCTCCTCCGCCTAACAACCAGATCATCCAATCCACTCCCAATTCACCAGTGCATTCCTCCCATGCTAGCAAGAGATTGAAAATTGAGGCCCACCATGCCCTTGAGAAAGGAAAAGCCACTTCTACCCCTTCCTCACCCTCCAATGGCTCTGACAAATCCATGTCTTCACGGATGCATTTGAGGGATGATTGTTACCACGTGATCAACGAGATTAGGCCTAAAGGCTCTACACAACCAAAGGCAAATTCAGGAAAATCAAGAGGTGACAACAACAATCAAGGAAGGGTTGCATCGCAGACTGGGAAATATGGATTTTGTTTTTTTAGTTTTATCCATTGTTGATGATTGTTGACTTCATGAACTTTTGGACAACATGTTTTATTTTGGATATATGAGTAATAGTTTTGAAAATAATTTTAAATTTCATGAGCTAAATTTTCCAAAAGTGAATATGTTGATGGGAGACACAAGGAGGTGTGTTTTACTTAACTAATGGTTATGTTATGATTGTTATGATTGTTATGAGCTAAAGGGAGTCACAAGGGGTCCCACCTACTAGTTATTATTTATTTATAACCCTTATTATAATTATTACTCTCCCCCCTAACTAAAGTTAGTTGAGTCTTTTAATTAACTTAACCAATGAGTTGGTTCAACTACTTCAACCAATTCTAATTTGTTTAAAAGAAAAAGTAAAGGGAGGAACGAGAGGAGGGATAGAAGCAGAATCATGCTAAGGTTTGTTCTTTGAGTTTATGTTGAGATAATTTATTTTTCATTCATTCATTATTCATCACAAACCTAATTCTCTTTTATGATAGTAGGGTCTTATTGTAGACAACAATATTTAGGATTGAATCACATCATTCAGACACTTGTTTTTCATAGGTGTTGATCTATATTTGATAGTCTGTGTAGAATTTTTTGTTTGTGAATTAATTTTCATGACTTACAAAGGATATTGTGCAGAGTCAAGTGGGCATAGATTTTTGGTAAGCTGGTCCATCTTTTAGAGTTCAGTTTTGGTTTTCTGTCGGAGGTCCTTTTGTATGTTCCATCGGGGATGTCTAAGTTTTACTTTGGTCCAAAATTTATGCATGATATTTTGTAAAGAAAATGACTCTTTGGTGAATTTGAATGAAATAAAGGATTGATTTATATCTCATCTGTCTTGATTATCATCTTGGTGAATTTTCTTCTATCTTTACATTTATTTCAGTAACTGATATGTTCAGAAAATTACATAAAAAGTGAATTTCTAGAAAGCTTTTTGTTGATAAAAGATGAGCCTAAGAACTTGTAATTAATACTTGTGAGTTAGGATGTTATTTTTTATGGCTATAAATCTAGGGTGACATTCCCATCTATTTTTCTTTAGCCAAGCAGAATCTGAAAATGCTTGAGTAAGATTATTTCATATCTTTTCCTCAACACGACGCCCGACCATCGAGCATTGGATATCAGCAATTTCTATTGGCGACTGATACCACTTCACTGAAT
Organism: Picea sitchensis; assembly: GCA_010110895.2. NCBI lineage: Eukaryota > Viridiplantae > Streptophyta > Pinopsida > Pinales > Pinaceae > Picea > Picea sitchensis. Next base: position 1,763 of record SNQJ01S0085625.1, on the reverse strand, counting down.
CTGACCGTTTCCTGACCATCGAACCATCAACTATCAACGATTTCCTTGGTGACCAAACCAAAATCATTTCCAATTCAGTCGAATCGACCATAGACTGTCATCCATTTCTCTTGGAAAAATTCAACACTTAGAATTATTCAACAAAAACCCAGGTGAGTCTGGGTCGTTGATCTCTCACTCGAGATGATATTGGGCATAGATTTTTATCCAACCTCCCAATGACTCAAATGAATATAGACTATCGATCTAATCCATTTCCCCAACCGTAAAAAATTATTCACGATTACTGATTTACTCAAACTTTCAAATGACCTATACCTTATGGATTTTTAAGTTTATCAAGGAAAATATCGGTCATCAATATCAATATCAAACATGATCATTCAACAAACTTCCTGCAACTCTACAACGGCCATTAAAACTAAAAATTTGACCATTCCAAGTCAAATTCTTCTCTACAACTTTGCATATTGGTTCCATTAAACGTATTAAACAACTCTGTGTCATTTAAACTCAAATATTTATCACGAATTTGGGGATTTCTCTTTGATTTTTCACCATTTTTTCCCCAAAATTGTCATAGACAAAAACTACAACAACGAATTTGTCAAATTCACACAGGTTCAAGCCCATCCAAGTCTGATGTTTTAACTAGAGGCTCTAATACCATAATGTAACATACCCCATCCAAAATGAGGGACATTATGGTGTGGAATACTCATAAAATGAAAATTTATGCTAACTAAATAAATTCCCTGTAGCTTTCAACTATGAATTAAAACCATATTTAGTCACTGCCTATTACAATTAATTGCATGCATCTACAACCATTTAAAACAAACATGAAATGAAACTAATAAACTTAATTATAGTAGGATATAAATCATTCTAAAATACACAGAGTTCATGCACAACAATTTAAATCATAAGGTAACACAACAACAAGATAAAACACTTATCTTTCAAAATAGATGTGCAACTAGATGCTTGGGATGGAGGTTCCACCCAAACATAGATTGGCTGTTCAAAATATCAACAACCAATCACCACCGATATGAGGCTAGTAGTCCAAAAAATAGGGTGGTATCTCAATGTCCACTCACAACTCATAAACTCACAACCCACTAGCATTCTCCTACAACTATCCCAATTTTCCACCAGCTCTCTTCCTATTGACTTGCCCAACCCAAGGAATGTACCCCTTCAATAATATCATTCCTTCATGTGTTCCATTCGTTTATCAGGGTCTCTCTAGCATGCGTAGCTAGGAATGTCTCAGCTAAGAACTCAAGGAAATTCATTGCTAAGAAAAACTACCAACAACAACAACAAACACTTGTTGCTTTATTGCAGCTCACTCAAGAGTTCATTCTCTAGGTATGGAAACCTATATCCTCATTCTATAGCTCCAATTTTCTCCAAATACACTCCAACATGCTCTAGAATTCACCTTTTGTGATTGCACCAACTCCAATCTCTCTTTCTTTCTCTCTACTTTCTCCTTATGCACCAAAAAATGGAGTGTGTAAAAACAATTGTAGCTACCCATTCGAATTTCCTCTCCTTGGATTAATTTTTGACTCACACTCTTCCCCAATATGATTTTACTCAATCCCAATGTTCCCAATAACTTTTGGATGTGACCACTCACACCCACCCTCTTCCATGTATTCAATGATTGGCTTTGGGAACACTCAATCATAAATTAGAAGTTTCATATACAAATAGCAATTTTAGGAAAAATGGGTTGGATTGATATACAT